>JAURVB010012610.1:0-47947 GCA_033002965.1 Piper betle | reverse complement strand
TGGCGGAGATTTTCTTGATTTTGGTGTCTCCTTTACTAAGGGGCTTGCACACTTTGTTCTATCTGATCCATCTGCAGAAATTGTTGGTTAACTTGCCTCAGCAAAATTTTGCTTGGAGTTTCTTGATTTGTTTGCATGTTGTAGAGGGAAGGCATGTTGTGTTGGCAATATAGTTAGAAATTATATTGGTTAATGACTTTATAAGACAGTTCCTTCTGCTTATGAGAGGAAGCTTGTATGCCAGGAGCAAATTTCCGCTGTGATTTTCTCCACTGTATTTTTTTGTCCATCTGTTAGTTTGTCTTCCCCAAGTCAGGGGACACCTGGGTAAAATGCTCCATTGGGCATTTTTTTTAGCTTTAGAGTATAGGTGAGGATTTTTTATATGCAGACAGGAAGGATGGGAGGATGCAACTTGGTTTAATTTAGTTGACTTTTTGCTCTGAGTCATACTCATAGATGTCAAGTATTTTGTAGATGTGGTGGTGGATTTTTATGGGGTTTTCTTTGGGGAAGAGTAGAGTGTCATTTGCAGACATTAAGTGAGATGAGTGGGGGTTTTTTCGCGACTTTGATGGATTTGCTAATTTTTAGATACTTCTTTGAGGAGCCTGGAGAGACCTTCTGCTACAAGGATGAAGAGAGAGGGGTCTCCCTGCCTGATTCCCCTGGAAGGTTCCCGGTTGTCGCATCATTTTCCATTGACAAGCACTGAGATGGAGGTGGTGGATATGCATCTGGGGATCAGGTCACACCACTAGAGAAACTGTTGGCTCTTAGAAGTTGGTTGATGTAATCTTACTCCATCCTACCAAAAGCTTTAGACATATCTAACTTGATCGCACACCATTTAGATCTTTTTTTCTTGATAGTTCGATTGATTTAATGCATTCTCTTACCAGGACAATGTCGTTTGTAATCTACCTCCCCTTCAAGAATGATGACTGTTACTCACTAATGCATCTATCGAGATAGTGTTTGAGGTGGTGGACAATGAGCATGTGGAATATCTCGTAGATCTCGCTATAGATCCTGATTTGTCTGAATTGGCAAGGTGCTGAGGTGCCGACTTGTTTTGGGATAGGCAAAAGGTAGTGTGGTTGACTACCTTCACCGGGATTTCTCCCGTGAAAATGCTCTAGATGAAGGTAGTGACTTCCGTTGAGGGTCTCTTTTCTCTAGGCTGAGCATTTTTTGATGAAAATCGATAATCAAACTAAACCGAAACTGAATAAGCAATTTGGTTTAGGGTTTGAGCAAATTTGGTTTGAGTTTTGATTTTCACACATGCAGACTGAATTTCATATGGTTATTTTGGTTTGAAACCAAACCGAGCTGAAATAATCGATTTTTTTAAAAAATGTTGTAAAAAACTACATTTTAGATTAATCATCATAAAATTATAATATTTTTATGATATATTTCTATTTGTTTAATATGATAGATATTTAAAATTACTTATTAAATGATTATTTTCACTAAAATAATGATATAATTTTGATTTAACAATTAAATAAATCAATTTTTTTATAAATTGTCTTTGATTTTAATTATAAGGTTATCTAACCAAAATATTTCAATCTAGTTCGGTTTGATTTTGGGGGTTATTTGGTTTGGTTTATGTGGTTTGGTTAAATCTTTTGGTCGGTTCGAACACTAACCGAATGCTCAATCCCTACTTTTCTCGTTGTGTCAGGGAGGTTTTTATTTTTTGGAAAATACTTTTCAAAGGAACGTTATGTATTGTTATATTCAGGTTTCACTTTTACAATATTTTATTTTTCAAAGGAACGTCATTTTATGTTATGTTAGGGTTTCACTTTTATGAAAAATTTTGCCTTTGCCCTAAGCGCCATCAAGCACTAATAAATTGATTGTTTGACACATAACAATAATAATAATAATAATAATAATAATTAATTCTATAAAAAAACTCCTTAATTCCTAATCATTTTCTCCCTTATTTGTTAAACATTTGTTCAATTCGAAAATATAGCGAGCCGAACACAAGTCGAGCCCAAACACTATCAATTATTGTTCGACCCATAATAAATCTAAGGCTCGCCAATCAAGTAAGCCAAGCTCAAATACGTTTGTCAAAAAGTAAGTTAAATTCAAACACAACCCTACTTGGCTCATTTACACCCTATATAAAATATCATTAGCCACCATTTTGTAATCTTCGAGAAAACATTTTTGTGGTAAAATTAGATGTAAAAGATAATGTACAAAGCTCATCCGTGTCCATGACCCGCCAAAGTCAAGCGGTCATTTGATAAACGGTGCACCCTCTGGACCCAATTAAAGACCCGATTATCTCCACCTCTACAGTGGATATTGGATAGAGTGAAGCTTAGTCTTCCATAAACCTGTGCAAAACCCCCTCACCCCGCCACCAGCCATGGCGGGCTCACTCTCCCCTCCTCCACCCCTCCTTTGACGCCTCCACCGGCGCCCGGAAACCCGTCTCCCACCTCCCCCTTAGCTTCCGCATCCGCCGTTCGCGTTCTCGCTTTCCCTCCGGAGGTGTCATGGCTGTTTCTGCTTCTGCCGTCTCACTGCAGAGCAGGCTGGAGGTTGACGCTGTCAATATCGCCGAGGATGTTACCCAGGTTTGAAATGTTCGTTTTTTTGACGATTTTGTGTTGTGGCTTGAGGTTGATGGTATGGAAATTTGCGAACTTGGTAGTGGGAATAGAAGGTTTTGCTTTGAGTTTTGAGAAATTGTGGCGTTTCCTAGGGAGCTATTGAATGTCTAGATTTTGATATAGACAGGTGATTATTCGTAAATCTTTTGTATCAATATCCCCGTTGATGTTATTTTGGTTTGTTAAGGAAGCTTTTTTTAATGTGTGTGTTTTTCTTTGTTATTCTCTTTGGATTGATTTTATAGCATTGTGTTTTTCTTTGTTATTCTCTTTGGATTGATTTTATAGCATTGTGGAGAGGGTTTATGTGGTAGGAAATTTGGAAATTTCTGGTCGATCTGTTGAGTAAATAGTTTAGGATGTTCATAGGGGCATTATTGCAATGCTGATACATACATTGATCAATTATTCTACGTTTTTGAAATTTGACTTGCAAAGGAGATTTGGAGTTATTTTTCTAAAAGAAAAGAAGAATAATTAAAATATATTTTTAGTTTGAAAATCTGTGCATCTTAATGACTGTTATATTTTAAGGTATAGAGTGTGGCATATGGTGTGCGGTCATCTGGAAATTTGCAAATTTGGCCCTGGAAAAGAAGGTTTTGCTATGAGTTTGGTGCAATGATGAAATTACCTGTTGAGATGTTGAATATGTAAATTTGGTATCAGTAGGTGGTTTGTTTTCGTGATGATGCTTACATTGATCTGTTGAACTTTTTTTCTTTCCTATAAGGTTTGGGGAAATTTGGAGAAGAATTTTACTGTGAAAACTTGTGCATATTCATGAGTGTTGTGTTTGTAATTTATTATCAGTTAATTGGGAAAACACCCATGATTTATCTCAACAAAGTTGTGGAGGGTTGTGTGGCAAATATCACCGCAAAGCTGGAATCTATGGAACCTTGCCGCAGTGTTAAAGACAGGTGAATTTCTTTACGGCAAGAAGTTTATGTTCTTCTTTCAGTGGGTGTCTTTTTTATGTTTAGTTTACCTCTTCTGCCAAATGTAGGATCGGATACAGCATGATATCTGAAGCTGAAGAAGCTGGGGAAATTAGCCCTGGAAAGGTGATTTCTAAGATCCAATGATTTAGGAGTTCTATGTATTAGATATGTAGGATGACTACAATCACCTTTACTTTGAATCACCAATTAGTTTTTAATTTTCCACTTGGATTTCTCTTGTAGACAATTTTGGTGGAACCAACTACTGGAAATACAGGCTTGGGTATTGCTTTTGTTGCAGCTGCTAGAGGATATAAGCTTATTGTGACTATGCCATCTTCCATTGACTTGGAGAGGCGGATTCTTCTTCGAGCATTTGGAGCTGAGTTAGTTTTGACTGATGCTGCCAAAGGGCTTAAAGGAGCAGTTGATAAAGCTGAAGAGATTGCACAAAAGAACCCAAATGCTTACATGTTCCGACAGTTTGATAACCCCGCAAACACCAAGGTCATTGATCAATAGCAAAGTGGTGTTTTCTATTTCAGTAGACAATGTACAATATCTTTGCTCCTCGATGATACTCGGCATGAAACTACAGGTTCACTTTGAAACTACTGGCCCAGAAATATGGGAGGATACCTTGGGTCATGTTGACATCCTAGTTGCAGGGATTGGAACTGGGGGCACCATTACAGGAGCTGGGCACTTTCTTAAAATGATGAATCGCGATATTAAGGTTTTGTGTTTGTGTCTCTAAATTCAAGTTCTAACTGGGAACTTTGAATTCTTTTAAGCATGAAATGCATTTTGATGCAAAGGTGCTAACAGCCTTGTCTCAATTTTTTTTTCTGCCTCTTAATTAGTATTTTTCACATATTTTTTTTCCCTAGTTAGTTGGCGTAGAACCAGCTGAAACTAGCATCATATCTGGTGACAAACCAGGTAAAGTCACAAAAGTTGCCTCTTTAGCTTACAATTTTGCTTATGAAGCTGAAGTTGCTAATATTCTTGATGAAATTTAGGTTATGTTCCTAGCATTCTAGATGTCAGATTGCTTGATGAGGTCATGAAGGTCTGCAATCTCAACTTTCCCGACATTTTGTGCTCAAAAGTACTAGCACTGCTCGTTGTGCTAATGAGTTTATGGAGTTTTTGTTTATCCTTCCAGATTACCAACAACATGGCAGTTGAGATGGCCCGAGAACTGGCATTGAAAGAAGGATTGCTTGTGAGTGAGCTTTTTGGTAGTCCATAAACTATCCCAAACACTACCCATGGGGTCTAATCATTTCAAATTTCACCCCTTCATCACTATGTATAAATTGAATGATTGCTATGTTCACCCTTTTCAATTTTAGTCCATCTTATACGAAATAATGAACCAAATGAAAAGTATCCGAATTGTTAAACTGTTTCAAAAGCCAAGTAATCATTCTATTTGTGCATTATTTATCTTGAATCTAGCCCATAATCCTCATGTGCGTGCTCATCCTACAGGTTGGAATTTCTTCAGGCGCTGCTGCAGCAGCTGCCATTGCTGTAGCAAAGAGACCTGAGAACGCAGGGAAGCTTGTTGCAGTGAGTTCTCCTATTTTGTAATTTAACAAGCAACTAGTCTAGCATATAATGAGAGATACTAAAATTGTATGTCTGTGTGTAGGTTATTTTTCCTAGCTTTGGTGAGAGATACATTTCTACCGTTTTGTTCCGCTCCATATATGACGAGGTTCGAAAAATACGAAAAAGATAAGAATCCTAAGCTCTCTTTTTTTGGCGAAGCCGTATGGAGGAATCTGTATATACATTCATTTTAGGCTTGGAATCATTCGGGAATGTTTAATATGTGCCTGAGAGCAGTTGATTGAGCAACGTCCAATGTAAACGAATTTTTGTTTGCTTTCAAATTGTAATCTCAATTTTTTCTTAGATGAAGGAATGCTCTTTTCTTTGTGCTCTTCCTTTCCTTCGTCTTTGTTTCCCCCTCCGTGTGATGAAGGAATTACCCCCAAATTCTGTTGGGCCTCCATTGTAGGGGCCCGTCATTGATCTCAATCATCTGGTAGCTGAGCAGGGTACTTGTTTATATTAGTTATCATGATAAATTTTGCTTGACCGTTGCTAATTATAGAAAGAATACCCACAACTCCATTCTACTTTTGTGGGTTTTTTTAAAAAAAAATTTACCAGTGCAGTTTATAACTTAGTTTTTATCTGGCATGAACTTGGTCAACCTGGGCCTATTGCATTCAAGCAGTCTATGACATGAACAGAGTTGCCTTCAAGCCCATACTAACTGTAAACTTCAATGAACTTTCAGAGAGAATCATCCGTAGCCACCCATGGATTCCTACACCAAATCACAAGCTTTATAGACTTCCATGGATAAAATACCACATGGGCACTTCCCATTGGTAGACACCAACGTAGGAGATAAGATAGAAGCCAATCACACATAAGCGTAAACAACCATATTGATGACACTTCTCTCCACTTCTCATTCCTCAACCTTGCACTTCTGAGGCAATTTCTCAGGTAGCGCATTCTCTGCTGACAATGGCTTCCATCACCATGACCGCCCCATTCATCGGCTGTGCCGTCAGCACCGGAAACCGCCTGCCGGTCAACCGCCGCCCTGCCGTGGTGGCGAGGGCCACCGGGATTGAAGGTGTGGAGCAGGTGGAGGTGAACAAGGATCAGGTCAAAAACAGCAGGAGGGACATGATGTCCGCCGCTGCTGCCGCCGCCGTCTGCTCTGTCGCGGCTGCCTGCGGTGCTGCCATGGCCGACGAGCCGAAGCGTGGCACGCCGGAGGCCAAGAAGAAGTATGGACCAATCTGTGTCACGATGCCCACGGCAACAATATGCCACAAGTAAGGAGCGGGGTGTCGGTTTGAGAGTGCATGTAATGTAATATGGTCATCCTCTTCATCAATAGATTTTACTTTGATTTGTCAAGAGTGACGCCAGAGCAGCCCTTTCTTTGAGTTTCTGTCAATTGAAATGCCATTCTCCAAATTCGACATCTTCTGCCCTCTACTCAAGCATGGATCATAGTTGCAAATATCAGAATTGGTTTCAAAGGCAAAAAATACGAAAATCGGCCGATTCAATCCTATTCATACATAAACAGGTTCACTCTTAATCTCTTTGCTCAAAACCAAAAAAGAAAAACGAAAACATAAAATTTGAGATTGCGCTTTTATCATTCTTGTTATATGTACTGCATGCAAGATTCAATTGTATAACTTCCACACAATTCCTTACAAAATCCACTAATTGAATTTAGTTGGTACACTAAAGCTAATCCAAATTCCAAACGCAACGCATCAAGTCCCAAAATTTGAATGTGCCCAGCAAAAAAAATACAAATTATAGGATGGGAATAAGTCAATTCTATTTGAAAGTTGGGAGGAATCAACATACATGGCAAACAAAAGTAATAAAAGCAGGGGACAAACACTCGTTATTATTGGAACAGATCTTGTTACTTTGGCTTGGGTTGGAAGTAAAATAAATAACTAACACAAATTTTGTAGCATTTGGTCTAGCCAAAAAAATTTAAAAAAAGGCTTCTGTGTTCTTTATCATCTGGTTAAGAGATGTAATCAAGCTGTCATCATCATCCTCACAAATTCTTCATAATTCACTTGTCCATCATCCTCACAAATTCTTCATAATTCACTTGTCCATCCCCATCCATGTCTGCCTCTTTTATCATCTGCTCCACTTCCTCATCAGTGAGTTTCTCCCCGAGATTTATCATCACATGCCTTAACTGCAAATCATTTTGTATAGAAGTTACATTATGTTTTTATGAAATGAACTGGGTTGAAAGATTCTGAAGAAACGGTACAGTTTTCATACCTCAGTGGCTGATATGTATCCATTCTGATCTTTGTCAAAAACTTTGAAGGCTTCTTTGAGCTCCTCCTCTGAATCAGTTTCCTGTACAAAGTAAACCAAACTCCTGTATCATACATAAAAGTGGTGAAAACTTGGTGTCTTTTTTATTTTTTATTTAATTTTTACTTCTGATGGTTGAACTTCCTGACACAACAACATAAAATTCTTTTGTCAAAAAAAAAAAATCCCACAAAATACAAAACTGAAACACTGCATTTAAAACTGCAAGACAAGTTAATTTAACAAGGAGACATGTCAACAACCAGGAGGAAAAAACAAAGAACCTGTGTTTGACCTCATTTTAAAAAAGGAGAAACGAGTCGCTGATATTGAACAAGTCAAAGTGGAAGATAAGCCAAACTTCAATGGAGAAAACACATTACAACTTGTTGAAGACCATTAAAGAGAAAGCAAGAACATTTCCATGGTTTGAAGGTGTTTAAGCCATGAATATATGGTTGTCGAAGTACCTTAATTTTCTTGGCCATGAGGTTCAAGAACTCCCCAAACTCAATGGTTCCATTACCATCTGCATCGACTTCTTTGATCATGTTATTAAGCTCTTCCTCTGTTGGAGTCTGATCCAGTGAGCGGATAACAGTGGCCAGCTCCTCAATGGTGATACAGCCTGATACAAGATAAACAAATGCGCACATGTCTTCAGCAAATATTTCGTCAACTTAACATTCAAGTATCTGATATTTAGAGAAGAACATCATAAAAACAAATTAAAACTTCTAAAAGAAAATGAATGATCAAAAACCCAAATCTGAAAATGAACCAGATAAGAATAAGAAACACAAACCATCTCCATTCTTGTCAAAAAACAAAACGCCTCTTGGAACTCAGAGACCTGCTCTTTAGTGAGTACATCAGCCATGTATGAAGAAAAAGAGACAGAGATAGATGAAACGAGCTAAGGAGGAAGGTGAGAAGGATTGCAAGAAGCAAAGAAGGATCCTCTAAAATGCTGTTAACAACTCAGGAGATTCCAACCAGGCCTCCTCATGGTCTTTTATAGTAGTGGTGGCAATAAAGGGCAGTTGGCAGATTCATATTTCCTGTAAACGAAGCAAGGTTTCTCTTAGAAGTGTGGAAAGTGACAATTTAACGTTTAAAAGTAGGGTTGCAAGTCAATCGGTTTACCGTTTTGTTTTAAGACAAAATTATTAAAAATTCTTTTGACCATTTAAAAAATAATAAAAGCTGGTAATTAATTTAACCAGACTTTTTCATTTTAAAATAATAGCTACCATTTTAGGTATCCAAGGATAATAATATTCTTTGAAGGTAAAATTATGAATATAATTAACCTCTTGAGATAAGAAATAATATTATTACGAAATTTAATTAAAATTATCCATTACTACCATTCTGAAGGTTATTTTGATAGAAACACATCATTTAAGTGGTATTACAATTGTGATCTCGGAATTTATTTCCGGTCAAGTTATCGAGAGATTGTGTGGCTTAAATTAAAATTTATTAATTGTTATTTATTTGTTATTGGTTAAATTATTAAAAAAATAATATAATGATTGATGATTGAAGCTTTTATACAGGGTGAATGATTCTGATTAATGGTATCTTTTCGACGATGGATATTTATATAATCCGATCGATTGATCTAAACCCGCGGTAAAAAGGTTAAAAGGATTGGTAAATATTAATAATAAATAGTTTTGACCGAACCTGCCTGCAGTCAATTCTCTTTCAAAGAATGTGTGACACTTAATACGTGATTGCCCGGTAAATATTAAGTCTGGACAAGCGAAAACGCCAGTGCTGTCAACTATATATTAATGCTTCTTTACTAAAATAATCCTACTTAGTATGGGTAATTGTGTGACGACATGCCTTAATTTTTCTCCTCCTCTTACACCATCTTCTTCGTTCTTTTAAAAATTCTTACTTCTGTTTAGGTCCAAATTCTTTGAGTTTGATGTGTTGAAGAGGTTCAAGACTATGACTATTGAATTGAATGGGGAGGCTTTTAGTGCGAAAGGGGCTAATTGATCAAACAATTTTGCCTTGTACAATACACAAGATCAGCAAGTCCCCTTAGGTATGTCACTAGGACCAAGTCTTTCTGCACTCGTGCCATGGATGTCCAACCCTTATTTGACGCCACATTAAAATCTTTGAATTTGAGCCTCATGCCGCCTATGTTTGAAGGTTAAACGAGGGGTGAGCATTCTCTGGTTTCTAACCGATCGAACCAAATTAACGGAACCATACTCGGCGGTCAGATATTAAAACCGAAATTGAACTGAATAACCCTCAAAACCGAACCGAAATAATTTGGTTTGGTCGATTTCATAACTGAATAATCAAAATCAATCATACTTTATAAAAAAGATTTATTTAATTATTTAATCAAATTATATTATTATTTTAGTAAAAATAATCATTTAATAAGTAATCCTAAATATTTTTTATATTAAACAAATAGAAAATTATCATAAAACTATTATAATGTTATGATAATTAATATAAAATATAGATTTTATAATTTTTTTTAAAAAATTCGATTATTCAGTTAATTCAATTCAGCTCGGTTTGTTCGGTTTCGAACCAAAATAATAAGATGTTTATTTTGTAATTGTGAGAACCTGAAACCGAGCCAAATTATTTGAAAATAAAATTGCTAATTCAATTTTGGTTCAGTTTGGTTTTCAGTTTTCACCAAAATATACTCACCTATTACCTACCATAGTTTAAATGCGAGAGCTTATCTTCCTTATTAATGGGTATTTACTATTTACAATAAAATCTCTCTTGAAAAATGATTTATAACAAAATCTCCTGGCTGCCCATCAATTTTTTATGTTCCTTTTTATGCGATGCTAATTAGTAACATATAATCTGGTCTGTTATAAGTTGCAATATATTCCACAAACATGTCACAGCCTAAAAGAGATGTCTTATACTTTGAGCCATGCATGGGTGAACTTGCTAAAGAGTAATATTATATGCATTAACTCAGATAGTGTTATTTTCTTACAAAGCGAAACTCTTAACATCATATCAATCCCTTGTATCATATTCCAAGCATTTTTTTAGGGTATTTAGACAACCCCACAGAGTCACTGACTTCCATGTAGATGTCTTCGTCGAGAATTGCGAGGGTGCAAGTCCCCCATTGGAACAAGTCAGTAGATTGTTAACATATAGCTAACAACTCCTCACCCACTAACCCCCACCAGTTACCATTGTCTCCAATATTCTCATGACAACAAAAGAACACAAGTTGAACCATTCGTTGATCCTATAATCTGAGTGAGTGGAGCTTACATGAAATTTTATATATATTTTTCCAGACTATATTCACACATACACACATATATCTTTTAATTTGAATGTTGTGTATTATGGGGCTAGAGAAAGATTATTGTTTGCAAAGGGTGCAACATCAAGAAAGGTCTAATTTTTTTCAATATTAAGAAACATGTGTTACAGTTAGCATACAGCTTTGATGAACACTTCGAGGACAAGCTGGAGCTTATTGGATACTCTGCCTCTGACTTCAATTGTGAATCAGAAAATCCCATAACATTTTTTATGGAATACTTCTCGCCGATTTCCACTATGTGCTTCTTTGTCATGTTTTGTTAGCAATTTTTATCAGACACTCAACTCTTAATCACCTTCTTCCTCACATTTTTATCATAATGTTTGCCAGTAAAGCCGTATAGTAGTTGTGACAAAAAATTATCACGAAATTTCTCCTGGGCAAGTGACAAAACCGTAACAATATCGTCAACCTTAATTTTGCCACAAAGAAACGATGATCATCATCGATTAATTATGGCCAACGAATTATTGTTTTGACAAGTTCTAAAGTGAGTTAATTGTAGCATTAATACAGTTGTTATATGATATGTTGCTATTAGTTTTCTTTGGTGAAACTTGTTGGGTGAATAGGCAACCATTCAACCATTGTAGATGATATATGGGTTGTAAGTGAGAGATGAAGAATAATAACAAGAAAATATTTACAGGACAAAAACGAGCATAAATCATAATTTTATGTCATATGGTTTTATAGCAAATACAAATATATTTGGTTCAACCGGCTCTACACGGATATGTTAGGCATTAAAAATATATTTTATCATAAATATTTAATTAAAGACCAGTTATAAATACTGTGATTTTCAACAAAATAACAGAATTTGTGAAAATTCTATATTAAAAATCTACACAAATTATTAAAAGAAGATGAAAGTTTAAATCCTATATACAAAGTAAAATGAATAGTACGATAATGATATTTAAAACCATGACTTAAATAGATGATTAACCAAGCCAAGAGTGCAAGCATGATCCCATCTCTCCACAGCATTGTTTGTACGTGAAAAGATACAAGCCAAAATGACTGCAAAAGTGAAGAGGCCAATCTCAGAATATAAAAATGAGACCGAGAAGGACATGTGCGTTTCACGTCTGCCTGAACACGAGTGTTTGAAATTTTCTAATGACCCCATCTGCCAAAAAATATGAACTTGACCATCTTCCCTACAACAAGGATACAAGATTTCAATTCCATTTCATAGCTCATACCAGATCAGGTTCTACTCTTACAAGTCAACTTGCCGCGTGAGATTGCAGACCCACAAATTTCTTTGACCAAATCTTTACGAATACACAATAGAATAAGAAGAAAGAATGCCAACAGCGACAATGCCTACGCGTTGTGCAATAAAGTGGAGCAGGTCAATGATCAATGCCGGTAAGTTTCTAGTTTCTGGTGTACGTGGCAATGGGGGAGAATTGACGGAGTACTTCCTGACATTTCATATAAGCAATATTGCATCCTAGTACCAAGATTGGTTATGAACAAAATATTGTTTACTTCATGCCATACATCAAAGATAAGAGCATAGATATTCATATAAAACTGACAAGCTAGCACAAATCTGTGGATAATATTGATTGTTTTCTTTTCATTGTGGCATATCTATGATCTCATCTACTTGCAGACTTGTTCCTTGGTCAAGTCTTTCCTCATCCGAGAGAGTGATGCAACAATGAAGTAAAGGCAAGTTCAGAAGAAATTTAAAATGGTTGCAGCTGCACAGACTGGTTATTAACAAAGAGGATGTAAAATATGAGTCCTAAGTCTTGAGAGATTAAAGTTGAACAAAAGTTAACAAAGTGCTAGCTACCATAGCATGAAGGGTCTTCTCTTCACATCAGTTACTTTTTCATATTGGCATGCCTTTGGGAACAATGAGATTTTTAATCCACATGTAAATTGGGACTAAAACGAAATATGTTGCTGCCATTGCACCAAGAAGGAAGCGAGTTAAGAACACGAATGGATGTACCGGATTGCTCACATCTTCAGCTTTTCGACCCAGCTGCAGGCATGTCGAAAGATTGTAAATAATAAATGATGATAGATTAAAGATGATGAATAACATGCACTACAAAGTTCAAGCTAATTCATCGACCTGTGATTGTTCATTTTACAGCACACCTAAGACTAACATTTGCAAATAACTCATTCCTCCTAAAACATGATTGTTTCAACAAGCTTCAAACAAGTCATAGTTCAATTCCCATAGGCAGTGAATGATATCATTCTCATCCACAAACAATGGATAAGAAAAGATGCACTTATTCATTGTAATTCAAATAATCTAATGAATGCTAAAGGAGATTCACAAGATCAAATTTGGGCTCCAAAATGCTGGAATGGAAAGATACAGAACATGGTGAGCGTTTAGCCTGATAACATTTGTCCATTTTCAAACCACCTTAAAATGATAAACTCCAACAATTATGGTGTTCCGTGAAATAGAATTGGAGCTTTCTTCCATCAAGTGAACCAAAAAACCTTTCTTTAACACATGAACATTTCAAACTTGAACAATGCCACAGAAAAGGGGATTTTGAATTAGTGTGACAAGTTCTACTAACTTAGAAGAGTAACCTTGAAAAGTAATTATGTGTTTACTAACTTAGAAGGATAGCTGATGGAGGTTATTTTAGTGAGATAGACAAAATGGGATGATTAAGGATGCAAAGGGAGAAATCAATGACAAATAATCAAGAACAAGGGGATAGCAGAACACAGTTATGTCATAAATCAACTTCAACAGCATCATTTACAATGATGAAACATTTCATATTTACAGACTAAGGCTAAGAAAACCTAAATTTGATGACCGCACAATCTAAGATAATTATTAAAATTGCAAATCAAAATCCCCCAAATAAAATATAAAATTACAATAATAGTTCTAAAACGAAGGTCTCCATCACTATTCAACTTAACAATAATTTCTTTTAAATCTTGTATTTTATCCTTATTGTTCAAAATTCACCACAATCTTCACAAACTAGTTCATAGTTACGTTCTACAGGCTACAGAGTCAGAAGACCCAATTGATAAAAAGACCAGATAATCAAACTAAATCGGTTGCATGACAGCAGACAACAAATCCCACCATGAAAGCCACTCGATTCAAGACTAAGCTATGAATACAAGATATACATAGCTGAAAAACTTACCATTTTAACAATCTGGGTTCAAAGACGTGGGTGCATACGTTTCTAAAGAACTTTAAGACAATTTCCTTTTTGCATAATTAAGCTTATGACATGATACATCCACCACAAAAAATACAAGGGATTTTTTACAGCTTTATCTTATGTTTAGACCAAAAATGGGGGAAATCATTGTATATAAAGGTAAACTAAATACAATGGTGTAGAAATGAATCAAGGAGAACAGTGTTACCTGCAACGGGGAGTCCCCTGATGCTGGTTTCACACCAGTCACAGAGCATCCCATGATTAGGCCATGTCTGCGTACCCCACGATACCATTTGGGACCAATCCTTTTGAGTTTCACATCTTTAAATCCAGCTTTTTCGAACCATTCAATATACTCTTCCTCTTTTGGGAACAGCATCCACACATCAGCAAAAAAACGAGATAACCAAAAGGTTGGGTACACAGGACCAATCAAGCATGCCTTTCCACCTAGCTTTAACACGCGATAGGCCTCATTGATCCCCCTTTGAGGATCTGGCCAATATTCAATGCTAGCAAAAGAAAATAGATGAACAAAACTTATATAAGTTGGAGAATGCAACTACTTTTATATTCAATGGATAACAACCAAAAGAAAGAAAAAAAAGTTTGCATTCTCAAGGAACAAAACTATTGAACGAAACAATGCTATATTCATTTTGGCAGTTTGTCTTGCATGTAGATGCATAGATTTTTTAATCCAAAAAATGCTTTAGTAGGTCTACTTTAATAGTAGATAAATCTGTCTTCTTCTTTTAGAATTCTTCAAACTCAGAGTCAGCTGCCTTCAATAAACGAGGGCAAGTCACCTAATATCTCCTAATTTACCAAGGCGACCTGCTTTCAATAAGAGAAGCAAGGCTCCTTAAATCTGTGAATTATGTCAAAGCAATGATGACCAATTTGATACAGATATTTGATATCAAACACAGGTAGAATTTTTCAGCTGGATTAATAAATCTTACTACAAGCTGCAAAGCATAAATTATCTCTTTCTCCTTTCGCTCATGTTTCTCCCCTCTCTCTTCACCCTAAGTGAGTTATTGTTGAACTGAAATATCAACCAACAACAAAGCTAAAATTATAGAACTATACCCTTCTCACTAAAGAGACCAGTAACAGGTTGAGTGAAGTTTTAGATAAGATAAATAGGCTTACATCATCATACTTGTATTCTATTATGAATTGCAAAATCTAATCAAGAAGGCAGGTTGTACAAACAAAGACCTAGGGATAGAATAAACACCTGAAATTGAAGAAAAGAATAAGCAAGCGAGATTAACATTTGATGGTTACAAATTATAATCTTTTCAGATATGATAATCCACAAAAGATGAGTTCTAGAGCTTAATAAGCTTTTTCCTTTGTTTCCATTATCAATGATTATGGTCCTTTTTTATCAAAAGGCAGCAAGATTGCCTTTAATTATTTACCTACTAAACCAATTTAAGTTCCCCTTTCAACAATTTGACCCCGGAAAATCATCTGATTGGAATCGTTCTTCACTATAGCTCGTTTTTCTTCAAACAGTTGGTTTAATGACTTTGAATAACTGAACTCTCACGCAAAAACCTCTAGTGCGATAAAGCGCAAACCTTAAGAAAAAAAGATGATACACTTGCACGATTTCAACTAAGCAAAGTACACCACCACAAATAAGAGATTCCATTATTGCCATTGTCCATCAACCTAAAGCAAATAATCGAAGTGCCTTACCTTCCTGCCGAGACATATCTGTCAGCATAATCAGTTGGAAATGGCAAGTCCTCTGCATCCCCTTCAATAATTTTGCAATCCTTCAACTCTGGCTTCTGCTTGGCCTTGGCAAGCTGGTGAGGCGACTGGTCTAGTATAGTAACATTCTTGGCATCAACATGCTTCACAATGCCAAGAGTGGTGAAACCAGTCCCACCTCCCACATCGACCACTATCATCCTCCTATCATTAAGATCAGCCGGCTCAAGTGCATCATCCCTCATATT
Source organism: Piper betle (assembly GCA_033002965.1). Taxonomy (NCBI): domain Eukaryota; kingdom Viridiplantae; phylum Streptophyta; class Magnoliopsida; order Piperales; family Piperaceae; genus Piper; species Piper betle. The sequence goes on along the minus strand of JAURVB010012610.1, from coordinate 31,927 downwards.
TTCAGTCCAATGCCAAGGGTTTACAATATGATCATAAACTATGGAAAGGAACCTATAGAACCAGAAAGCCTCCTTCTTGTGCTGTATAAATCTAGGCTGGGAAGCAGGCCTAGAAGCGGAAAGACTGCACATGGTTGTCAGGCCTCTAGCCCTCACACTCAAGTTTGGACCGTAAGGAACCATACCCATCTGAGGAAACGACCTTCCATGGACTTCGGATCCTGTAAATGACAACCTCCCCTTGGAAAGGGCTAGTGCCTCAGTAGTACTGACAAGAGAAGAAGCCATGGTACAAACCCAATACTTGTCCACTTGTCCAAACAAAAAGGCAACAGAGAAACTTCTTTTCCTAATCAGAAAAGAATGAAAATGGGGAGACCCAGATGGAGATATTAATATGTTATACGAGTGCATAACCTGAAACAAATTATATCACATATTTAAGCAGATTCAGGCATGCTTGACTTAATAAACAGCAGGAAAAAAAACGTGATGCAAATAAATGAAAATAACATTCAATCAAAGACTGCTAAGAAGGAATGGCTACCAACACAACCGTGAGAGGGGAAGAAGAAGAATAAAAGATGAGACCACACTCCTGGAGAGCGTGAGCCACTACATCCATGTATGTGGTTGCAAAGTGAAAGGGAGTGGCATGGACGCCGTTCTATGGGCCCATAGAAATAAAAGGCTGGTGAGCCATCTGTGGACCCCAACTGTGGACTTACGTTTGTACCCATGGCTGTAAACTTGATTCTTTAGTTAGCTTCCATCAATGCGATTCACAACTACTCGGGAAAAATGTGAGATATAATAATGTTAATGTGACTCATAAAATGGGATTAATAAAGAAAAAACAAATGAATATTTCAAAAAAAGAAAAATCCTCCACCTACATTAAACACAACTTTTTGAATCTATTTACAATTGCTTATGTGTCTCACAGACACATTCAATCAAACCGAAGAAGAATATTTCTATTGATTCTTCTTAGGTAGATACACATAATGAGTGTTCAATTATTTTTCTTTATTTATAAAAGGATAACTTAATACTAGTATGTGATTAAAAATATGAAATTTAATTAATTAAAATATAATAAAAATATCTTTTATTGTGAAGGTTTTATTTGGCAGAAACTTGCTAACCTTAATTTTTATTTTCTGATAAAAAAATTATTAAAAAAATACCTTTTCTTATTAGCAAACCTTAATTTTAAATTTTTTTACTAATAAGATTCAATATTTTTTTTGAAAAAAATATAATAAAAAAATGATATTATTCTAATGTATCTTAATATTCAATTAGAATCTATATTTAAAATTAATTAGAATTTATATCTAAAATATTAAATTATTATATTTTATCTCATTATTGAACGAAAACTTATGGTTAAAATTAAATACAAATCGCCTATGGCTTGACGACATGTTGCCTAACTTTTTTCACATTCTTTAATATTTAATATTTATGCGTAGCATCGTACACCCGGTATAAAGTATAAACTATAACTGGTGGTACACTTTTCCCGCCTAAACACTTTGATATTATTTTAGCCGCCCTTTTAGAAGTTGGGCCGATCTAGACTATCTAGTCTCGGACCAAACCTATTCAGAGTATCATATCATATCACCAAAAAAAGAAATTGAAAAAACAAAAAACCAAATGGAGTGGATTTCATTTTTAAAAAATAAAAATAAAACCAACGGGATGGATTTGTATACCAATTTCTCAAAAAAACTCAAATTCAAATAAGTTTGAATATTATTAAGCTTTCAAATCTTTTTTTACTCAAACATCTAAAAAATTATAAAAAACATAGATTAAGAGTTGAAATCTATATAATTAGCATGAAAAAATATTTAAATATTTTTTTGATAATGTACGACTACGTACAACAATTTTACTACCAGTCTATTAGACTCAAATTAACATAAAAATAAGTAAAGAAAACTTAAACCTTTATTACAATTAGATTCCGCTGCTCAACTCGGTCCAACCAAGTTTTATCAGACCGGGAGGAGAAACCCAGCCCAGTTCGAACAAACTCAACGAACCGGTCATCTTCCCCAACCAACCCGATATATAAGATCCCACCTTTGAACATTGGTGCCCGCCATGGAAGCTACTCCTCCTCCTACCCGCTACTGCACCGGCGAGAGGGCCGTCCTCCTCCTCTACCTCTCCCGTATCCTCTTCTCCCTCACCTCTCTCCTCCTCCCCAACGCTTTTTGCGCTTTTTCTCGTCTCTTTTGCCGCCCTATTCGGCGAGATCTCCGTCCAAGGTTCCTAGCATGCCGCGCTCCGGTTTCGGACCAGGTTGGTCGGCATTTTTTTGCCTCTTTGGTGTTTTCCGTGGGTTTTTTCGGGGATTTTGTGGTTGGTGGGGAGGTTTGTCGTCTTCTTGTGAAATTTTTCGTGTTCTGCGTTGGATTTTGTGATGGGTATGGAGAAATATTGTGTTGTGAGGTCATCTTATTTTTGGATGCCGCTGTTGGATGTTCGTGAGTTTCCATAAGTTGGTTGTTGAGTTTTTGGTTTTCGGGAGAGCGAATTTTTATGTTTTCCGAGTTTTTCATAAGGATTTTTTGAGTGAAGCGAAATTTGTGGATTTTTTTTTAATGAATTTGTTGGTAGGATGTTCTTGATTTCTCATATTTTGTGTGGAATTTTGGCATTTGGGGATATATACATTTTGTGTAGAGTGGGGCATTTTGATTTGGGGTTTTTGTGGTTATAGCTAAATTTTGGATAATTTTTATGAATTTTGTGAAAGGATGTTGTCGAATTTTCTTGCTCTTTGACAATCTTAGATCTTTATGGGTATTGTCTTGTTAACAATCTAGAAATAATGAGGATGGCTGATTTGTTAGCTGAATTGTCAATGAGTTTGACAAAAAAAGAAATTAAAATTATTGGATTTTTACTTGGGATACGGTAATATCATTAGCTTTGTACTCGTTTGTTTATGTTGCCGATTTTTTTTCTAATGATACTCTGGTTCTCAGGCCAGGTGCTTCGTCGGGAATTTTTCTTGGAGCAATTACATTACCCACTGTCTTTGTCTCACGATTGATACAGATGCACCGTGGTGTCTCAGCAAAGGATGTTGAGCCGGAAGGTCACTTATTAGTAGATAGGTTGCCTAATTCTATGTCATGAGAGAAAAAGCTGATCTCTTTCAATACTTTGCTCACTTCTCCTTTAATGCACTAATAAAAGGCCTAGTAGAGGAAGCCATTTAGAGCGCATTATGGCATAACAATGTAGACTTTGCAAACTTCAATTAATCGACTCATTCCAGTAACATCATATGCCCATGTCATGTTTATACTTAATTTACTAAAAGACTAATCAAAATTTCAAACCTTTAATCGATGAAAATTTATAAACTTAGCGTATAAATTTCAGAAAACACATCTACGCCACCATGGTATCCTGCTTTGTTTGGCTATTGTGGCTATCATTTTAAGATCCGACCAAGACCAAGATTTTGTCACTTCTTCATTGGGTTACTACAAGAAGGCAAATACTGAGCAGGATATCCATGTTATTCACACAAAAAATAGTGTGAGCTAGCTATGTATAGTTTGTTAATATGTGATCTCCAATTTTTGGGGATTTTTCCCAACATAGTTGAGTGATATCTTGTGATCGATGTCTCTCTGTTGTTGTTTGCCTGTTAAAGCGGCGCTTATTTTTCTCATTTTGAACAGAACTGGAATACTTGAATATGCAGTACTAGGCTGTTATTGTAAGCTGTTTCAGTGTGCTTCTCTTTTTGCTTCACATTAGTTGGCACCGCTTCTTTGACAAAAATATTCTCTGGTCGGGGATGAGTAAAGATGGAAAGCTTTCTCTAGTATTTAGTGTCTCATCTGCAATCCTCTTAATTGTCTTTGGCAGTTATTGTTCTGGTTTGTTCTAAATCTCATCTCTTGTGTACATTTAATTTGCCATTTTGAGCTTAAATATGAGATGATTCACAAAAACTTTACGTTATATGAGAGTTATTTGAGCTAGTCATAGCATTATTAAGACAACTGTTACATGATTTGAAACGTGTGCTGTTAGGATTTGCATTATCCATTCGTCAAACATAATTTGTGATATTTGAACTCTGTTTAGTCTACATAATGGATCTTCATGATTGCTGATGGTAGAAACTCATTATGTGATATATAAAATTGGAAATGTCTTTCTGGTGAATCATAATCAGTATTTCACTATATCTTCTTGTGCAAATAACAAGTTGTTGCCGTGAATGTTGATTTATGTTGTCATGCTTTAACATCTTGCAGGGCTTCCTTTTGCTAGAAAACTATTGTGGATGGGCTGGCATCAGTGAAATTATTCAATTTTATAATCTTTTCTTTTCCCAACTGCGCATCCCTAGGTAATCCACTTGTTCAGTTTGACTTTGTTTGCCTGAATTTTCTGAAAAATTTATCTTGCTGTAGTTAAATTATAGGCATTTTTGCTCCAGAGCATATCTCAATTTTTTTAAACTAGCAATAGTTACCCACAGTGTATTAATATTCTGTTTTTTTCCCCGCTTTTTGTCATTTTTGTTTCATCCTGGTTGTTGTGATACCACCACGACCATGATCATCATCATTTACACCTTATCCTAGCTAGATGAGGATTTTGGCGTCAATATTTTTTGATGGGAAGCTAGAGATTCATATTTAAGATGATGTCATTTCGTTCTTACTCATGGGATAGACTTTATAAGACAATGATTGATTGAATAACATTAGTATAGTCAACTATCACACCTGGGTTGGCTTGATGAAAGATTTGAATACATTATTGGCCTTTACATTCTTCCAATAACTTCTTTGAGATTCCTTCCCTTCCTTTTAGCTCATGAATTTTTATTTTTTCTTGCCTTTTATTCTGGTGCAGTGGAAGTATTTCTGGTGACTGGTGGCTTTGTCCTCTTCATTGATGATTTATTGGCTTCTACTGCTTACAAGGTATGGTTATTAGATGTTTGACTTACAGAGTTATAGTTTCAAAGTTCATTTTCTTGACAAGATGGATGTTTACTGCAGTTGAAGCTACCATCCTTCGAAATTTTAGTTGCAAAAAGTGAGATAAGCACCATTGTACAGGTCTGAGTTTGTGGGCATCTGTAGAAAGTAACGAACCTTTGTATTGTTTGAGTTACATTGTTATTTTACTGTGCAGGGAGTGTTTTTGGACTTCTTTTGCTTCCACTGTTATACAAGTTTATTCTGTTTACTGGGAATCTTTTTACCCAAAATCCCATGTCTGATGCCGAAAGAGATGGAGTGAAGGACCACAGTATCGGCCAATCTGCCATGTTCTACACTTCTTTTACAGTTATACTAATGGTTTCTTCATTGTGGATACAGTTTGTTCAAGATCTTAATGTGCATCCACTGCAATGGCATGCTTACTTTGTGCTTTGATGTTATCAAACAACTATGACATTTGTGGTTGACATAGAGAAAGAAAATGGATACTGTGAAATGTTACTTGCAATTTGATACTGAGGAGTTTATCTTGTTTGTACTTTGTAGTAATCCAAGTCAGGCGCTTCTATGTGTTTATGGACATTTTAGTAGTTTATCTTGTTTGTACTTTGTAGTAATCCAAGTCAGGCACTCCTATGTGTTTATGGACATTTTAGAAGAAAATATGATAATGGACACAGATTTAGAAATTCATTTGTTGTTAGTAAAAAATTAGGATGAAAACTGAAAATTTATGATATTATAATCAATCTGCATAATCATATAATTTATAATCAAGTCTCTTAGCCTGTAATTGGCATTTTCTAATTTTCTTAATGATTAGTGAGGTTAAAAACACTAATTTAGGTTGTCATTGTAGGATTTTTCCCTTGTTAAACAATCTTCAAAAAAATTCACATGTACTTTAAAAATTTTCTTATTGTCAGGTTTTTGCTTCCTTAATACTTGTAGACTCGTAAAATCAGTCATTCTGTCCTGTCATTGATATTTTTTCTATTTTATTGACAGGGTTTTTATTATGTATTAGCTGAGAAAAGGCGACTCCTATGATCTTTGTATTGGATTTCTCTTATATTTGTTTCAGTTCTGAAGTTCTATAACATATCCAAACACAGCAAGATTGAAAGAATTCTTCTTCGTAAATACTATCATTTAGTTGCAGTCTTAATTTTTGTACCAGCCCTTTTATACGAGGTGTTTCTAATTTTGCTGTTTGTAGCTTACTGATGTCTTTATGGCTTAGTTGTGACAGCTGCTAGTGCTAACTTTTGCAGCCAGGATTCTTGGATCTATCTTTCGGCGCCTCATCGGCTGTTTTTCTAGTTCTAGAAACAATTCGAGTAAGTCATTTGATGTGGAACTTTTGTGATTGACCACATTCCGTGTTTAAAATTCATTGTAGTAAATAGTTTCTATAAAATACGTTGGGAATGAAGCATCTCTACTTAGTGGCAAACTTTTCAGAACTAGAAATTCAATACTGCTAATGATTTGAACTTAGCACATTTTTTTCCAAAAAGATTGGAAATTTTTTCCTTGGACAAACAATCAAATTTAACGATTTGAGAAATTTTAGTCCTTTTCTTATTTCTCTTCTTTTGTTAGTCAAACATTATAGCTTCTAATTTCTTTGTTAACAAATGACAATGAGTTCCTGGAAACAAAACACAATTTCCAGAGCTTTCAGTTAAGAATCTTTAGCATCAAAGTATGATTATAGGAGAATAAGATTAATCTGAATCATTGCATTCTAAATCTGATAACCTTAATTGCGTTGCTCGATATTGCATTACATTGGACAATGATATAAAATCATGAACAATAATTTACTAACATACACTCTTGACCTTTACGAGGTTAAATATGCAGGCATCTGCTGTTGGCTACAAATATGGTGTCCTCAGATGGAGTAAAACTGGAAGTAATTTGACTTCTGACACAAGATAAATAATGACTTCTGGGTAATTGTGTATCGATTAATCAATATATTACTTTATCCAGCTGCCTCTGTTTCACATGAATTATTTCATCCACTTTGCTGTTGACAGGAAAAACAATTGAGAGCACTGCGGCCGGTATTTCCTCGGTTCTTCTCGCTTGTTCAGTTCTAGTTCCACTTTTCGCAACTACTGACTTCATCATTTCTCAGGTTTTTCGCTTGTCTCTTCTAAACAAAAATTAAGCATCAATATTTTTGGCCGCCGTTTTGGCTTTTAAGCATTTAGATAGTGGCTGGTTATGAATTATGCATGCGCACCGTCTACTTCCCTGTCACTTTGAACTAATTCACAAGGCCTCGATGCATAGTCTGATTATTATTTCTGGTACGTTCATTCTGGTTTTAAATTTTTGCCTTCGCCAATCGGATATTTTCTTCCTAAACTCAATGCAGTATTGGCTTTCGTTGCTTGTGGCCGTCACTATGAGTGGCTTAGTAGAGGCATATACTGCGCAGCTCGATAACGCACTCATCCCTCTTGTATTTTACACTCTACTTTGTTTGTGGTGCGTTCCTGTTCCATGTTATGGGATGCTTAGCAGGGAGTAAAACCTGTTGATGATAAATTGATGAAGAAGGGTTCCTCGCAAAATTACTAACCAATAACCATTACCAAAATCACTGTCAAAAGTTGTAATTGTTTACCCATTATTTTGATATGTTCTTGTATATAGTTGACGGAAAAAAATTTGTATTTCAGAAAATGTGGTAAGTTTACATCCAATATGTCTTTCTGCTACTTGCAGTATGAATTTGTGTCAGATGTGGAGAGGCTACACTTGAAACAAAAAAACTGGTTTCTAAGTTGGCATTGTGGGTGTTATATCATCGTTGCGGTTCTTATATTCAAAGTGATGTCAAGAAATCCATGTTAGAAAAAAATAATAAAAAAAATAAAAAAATAAAAAAATAAGAAACAAAGAGGAAAAAAAGAAAGTTGTTATTGAAATACCAATTAGAATTGATTGATTATCATCATAATCAAGCAACATCTCTAATGAAGTACATACCATAGAACACATGTTAAGGGGGAGATCAAATAGCACACAGGAAATTAACTCAGTAGCAGAGAAAATGAAAAAGCATCATTCTCTTCCAGAAAGATGAAAAATATTAATCCATGCCGGAGTTTTCAAAATACATGTTTTCACTTGTAAGGTTCAGAATGGGATAGCAGCTATTACTCTACAATTGGAAAAAAACATCTTTCCATTGCTTGTGCACGTTTTGCTAACACTATTATATGTTAATGATGCATATAGTTCTCGAGTGTCTTTCTTTATAAACGAGTTACAGATTTCAGAACAAGATAGATGTGTAAAAGCTGACCTCTTTCACAACCGTATGCAAAGTATAGTGATGGAGTACCATAAACCTCGTGACTATAGTGTTGCATAGAACATAAGCAACTACTGTTACACATCCATGACATAGGGCGGGCGCCATAGAACACATGAAGTCTGGTGAACCCTGTAACCATGCTTCAGTTCAGAGGGATTATCCAAACCACAATGGCCTCGAAGGGAGCAACTAATGACATAATGAAACACCAATCAAATATCTTACGAGGCAATAGTTTACATACACAGGGAAAAGGAACAACTATCAGTATGCACTCACAGTTCACCGCTGAAAGAAACTCTGCAATGATAATCTGATCGTCTTCAGGAAATATCTTGTATGCATCTTCTGCACAGTTGAAACAAATTTGATGATGTGACAAATATGCCCTCGCTCCTCTGACATGCCCACTCTTTCTCAAACAAATATGGGTGCCCCTTTAGAGGCTCTTGATATGCCCGATTCTGTAGGCAAAAGAATGCTGATTCATCATTTAACTTTGGTCTTCCATGGGATCAAAGAGCTTGCATATCTGTAAAGATATTTAGTTTTAGCATTGTTGTTCACAAGATAGAAGATTCAACTCCTTTAAAATATGAAATTACAAACAATAAGCACTCGAATACCTTGTAATATGATCCATGCACAGAATCAACAACCGGGCTAAACCAGCTTCCGTGCATGACCAAATTAAAATTCATGAACCCATTTCAAAATCTCTGCCAACTATATGTATCAACTACCAATGCACAGAAGTCGGGTAACAAATGACAATTGAGCTTTTTTACATTTTCTCACTTATCCAGTCAAATCTCACCTAGTCCACAGGCCAATATATCTGCAACATTGTCACAAGTACCCACTTCATTGCCAGCACTCTTTCTGCCTTTGCCGGATGTACTTCCAAAGAACATGGCATGAGTAGCAGGATCGGGTAAGAAACCCAGTTCTAGCATCTTATCTAAAAATTGCCATGCCCGGTTCTTATGCCCCTCTATACATAAACCATTCACAACAAAATTATAAAATTCAGGACTAAAAGCTCCCTCCTGAGACATAATCTTATGTAGACTAGATGCAACTAAGTGCAATTGAGAATTGCTGGCAGCACAAGAGAGAAATGAATGTAGTATCTCCGAGTCGGGAAGAAAACCAGCAGCCACCATTTGGTTAAACAGTATAGAAGCATATGATACCCTATTTTTGGAGCAAAAAGCATGTATAAGGGCACCGTAAACATTCAAATCCAAAGCACAGCCTTCCACCAACATTTGTGAAAACAAAACGAGGATGCTTCTTGTTTCATTACGCGGCAATAAAGCATTCATAATTGTAGCATAAGTAGTGGAACAAGAAAGTGTTCCACTACAAGAAGCCAATGACCGGAGGCAAATTGCTAGGCTGACCTTGCCTATCAAGCAAATCTTTTCTATCAATAAATTGAGACAGGAAACACTTAGATTACATCGCTTACTACTTAAATATTTGAACACTTCCACAGCCTCTCCAATCTTATTAATATTACAGAGATTGTGAATTAGTTCAGAGAAGGCACGTGAGTTCAAACTATAACCTCTATCACTAATCTCAGCAAACAGCTCCATAACCAGTTCATACTGTTTCATTTTACAGAATCCAATAATAAGAGAAGAATAAGTATCCGAGTCAGGATTGTGAGAAGAAATTACCATCCTTCCAATGACTTCGTTGGCCCTATGAATCAAACCATTTCCACAAAGCGTTCTTATAAGTAAATTCCAAGAATGGGCATTGCATAACCCTCTCTTTTCCAATATTACAATATATCTTCTAGCCTCCGAAATATCACCTCCATTACAATATTCTTCCAGCAGAGAATTGTACGGTAGGCTATCAGAAGCAGGATTTTCATCCAAAAACTTTTCAGCTTCACTCAACTTTCCCAACTTACAGTATCCATATACAACATTTACATACATGTCAACCGCAGAAGAGATCCCAAGTCTATCCATATCTGAGAATAGTCGGGTTGCTTCATCCATCCTAAGATTATTGCAACACAAACGAATCAGCGAGTGAAAGAGCAGCGAATCAGGCAAAATTTTTGAAGCTGACATCTTCTTATAGAATCTCATTGCATCTTCTAACCAATCAAACCTACAAAGCAAAGGAATTACACTACAATAAAAGCTAGAATCTAGCTGCAAATCATTTGAGTAAAAAATCTGCCGCAAAATTTCTCTAGCTTCACCCACTTGATTATTCAAACAAAGACCACCAATTATTATTTCCAAAGTCCGACTATTAGGACTGCACCCCTTCTTACTCATCCTATGATACTGCCGCAATGCCGCATCATACCGGTTCATTTCACACAAAGCATCCATAAGAAAATTCAAAGTATCAACGTTCGGAACAATACCCGCCTTCACAATTTCCTTATAAGCAAACAAAGCCGACTGATAATCGCCCTTCTCAACCAAACTACCCAAAAGCCTATTACATACCGAAATGGGAGGACCTTTGCTTCTTGCTGCATTCAACACCTCCATCACCTTCAATGCATCACCCAAATTTTGCTGCTCACAAAAGTAATCAATCAAACACCCAAACCCAAGATCCAATCTATCTCCATATTCGTCCAAAATCCGATCACCCAAGTCATGAAAAACTCCCATTTTCGCGATCACGCGAGAACAAACAGCAGCGGTTGGGCGGAAGGGTTCCTGAGCGCACGCCCACCTAAGAACCCCCAAAGCCGACTCCCCATCATTGATGGCATCCAGAACCGATAGCAAGCGATCGGAGGTGAGCTTCTTCTTGCCGAGGAATCCGATGGCGGACTCCGACGCAGACTGCGGCGCCCGGGGTGCCGTCGAGATCGGGGAAGAAGGGTTTTTGCGCTGACCCAGGAGCGGCACCTCGCCGGGACGGCCAAAGTTAGTATCTTTCGGGCCATGCCAGGGCGTCATTCCGTCGCCGCCGAGGAAAGACGCAACTGCAGGCCGATTTCGATCGAAAGACCTTCGGTTGGATCCGGTGGCCCGCGCTCGAGACGGCGGGGAGTTGCGTCGTAGGTGGTCGGCGTCATACCCTTGGAGCAGCGCGACTCCATGGAATGGTGGAGGTCGAAGGTCGAAGGTCGCCGGCGCCGAAGGAGTTGCGCTCCGGCGAGTGCCGGCGGCGGGAGGAGGCTGGGAAATAGAGCTGGTGTGCTGGGCCAGATTTTGTGTTTGGTGGGCCCATTAGGCCCATTACGATTTAGGCCTTCATATCATTTTAATTTTTTAAATTAGAATTCCCAAAATCCAATTTCGGTTGAAATTTTAGGTATTGTAATCGGTATTCTAGTCAAATATTAAACACAATTTTTTCAATATCTAATAAAACATAATTTCGTAAAATTTGATGGAACCAGCAAAAGGACTTAAAAACATACATTTTGCCAAGATGAAAAAGGAAAAGTACGAAATGTGGCTTATACAGTCAGAATTCATTAACAAGTCCTTACAACCATCTTATTTAGCTGCACAACATACATTCCTTCCAAGGAAGAACAAACCTCTAAATGGTAGCAGGTGGATACAAGTTAGGTTTAAGAAAATTAAAACCTCAACGCAATCAGCTGTCTTTGGACTTAATTGATACTCCTTTGAACATTTTTGTGCGATCCTTCAAGGCGTCGCGTCGAGGCCGGGCGACCTGGTTGTTTGGATCGAAAAGGAGGACCTCTTCAAATGCTTTAAGAGCAGCATCAAGATCATTCTTCTTTTCATAAGCATCTCCTAAGTTGTTCCAGGCCGTGACATAACCTGGTTGAAGCTTTACTGCTTTCACAAACTGAGCAATCCCTTTCTCAAGTTTTCCATCTCGGACATAACAAACTCCTAGAGCATTATACACCTATTCAAAGAAGATGTAAATGCAACACAACAAAATCTTACACTTGGATTCTGCATGACTCCAAAGTTGAAACTTAAAACCAGTTTATTTCTCGGTGTTCAGCTAATAATGTATGCAAATGTTTTTGATGATTTGAAAACGGCATACACCAAAAGATCTACAGGATAAATATCCCGTCCTTCAGTTAATAACTACTTGCTAAGAAGATTATAAACAAATCTCAGCATTTTGATGAGAATGAAGATCATTTAGAACTATTAAACTATCTTGCCAAACATATGAACTCTATGACTACCTTCTTAGGGCTGTTATCTCATAGTACCATTTCCAGTGTGCCACACATTCTCATTTACATTATTATTTAGTTTTATGTTAAGGGACATTTGAAATAAAAGAAAGAAAGGCAATTGGTTTAAGCTGCAAGGTCTCGTAAAAACCTGTGCAAGGTCCTGATCATCACCATCCCACTTTTCAATTGCCTGCTGCAAGTACTTCATAGCAGCTGGATAAAATTTTCTCCTCAACATTACAGCACCCAACTCAAAGTACTCTGTTGCACTAGCATCACCACTTCGAACTTGCTCCTATAAAACCAAAAGAAATCCATAAGAATCAGAAAATAGAAGCTATCTAGTACCTTGAAGATTGACAACAGAGAAACGCGGGACAAAAATGCCATGGTGTTTGATGGTCCCAAATTAATAACACCAGTAAAATAAATATATCATACAAAAGAAACACGAGTACACTCGTATTCATTTACCATATGGAACGAGTACTTCTTTGTTATCAAATTCAAGGATCCCTCATATTTTTTCCTCATCTCCCAAGCTATGGAGCTTTTGTTTTTCCCTTAATCCTCCACAATGAAGTGTTTCCTTGAGTTAATTGAGAGCAAACATATCTCTTCATAGAATAGAGATGGTTTTCCCATGAACTAATAAAATAGCATTAACTTATATGCAAGTCAAGATTTGGACTGTTTTAGTTATCAAATTCTATACACACAACCTCCCATTTAGATAGCCCATCACAAATAATATCACCATGGCCGCATTTTGGTAGAAAGAATGGATCATTAAGAAAAGGATTATGAATAAATCAAATGTTTCATACCTGCAATTCTTTGGCTGAAAGATCAAGCTCCCTCCGAACAAGAACTTGACGGATAACAAAAAAGTTCCTACCCCCAGCAAACCTAGGAGTATAAATAAGTAAGAGAGCTGAATTCCTAATTCAAAGAGTTCACCAATCTCATAAACCATGTTTGATCCTAGATTTTCTCTAGCAAATGCTTCTTGTTCTGCCGTCAGCCATGCCATGACACCACAAGGTACTGCATACATCCACGGAAATGAGATGCCTCTATTCCACGACCATTCTGCAAATCCATTCATAACAATTTGAAACCAGACGTGATAAGTACAGCAAACTCGATAAAAACAGCTGAATATGAAGAAATTCAAATTCCTGTACAGAAGGAGCCTAAAAAATGAGCTATGTAAATTTTGCACCAGCTATCATATCCCCATCTTCAATAGTTGCATGACATATTTACAGCTTTTGGCAAACGTGCAGTATTGCACACATTTTGACAATATTTATACGGAGTTCTTACTGCCTATCACTGCAACTTATCTTATACATGATAAACACATTCACAAGTACTTATTAGCTTAGTCAGCCCACTGAAATGCACACATCAGGAATTCCTTACGTGACCATAAGCAATAATTGGACAAGTGTGTACAAAGCTCGTCACAATTGAACAGTGGTTGTAAAGAAGTTTAAACTGCACCTAATGAGTATTTTTTAATTCTTACACACAGAGAACGCTATTATTACTGAGCAGATATCACGATCAATTTACTAACTATAAAAAACAAGACATTACCTTCCCAGAAACTCAAGATTGACGGGTCCTTCTTTTGTTGCAACTTGAAATTCTGTCTTCCTCCACGTCAATTTAGAAATTGTACCACCCGAACAATCAATAAGTAAGAAAGAGTGACTTAAGCTACTTACAGTAACTTATCCAATAAGGAGAAGAAAAAAATCGCAACAAAGCAAACATGCAAAGCAAAATTAACTCAAATTTCAGAACTCCAAAAATCTGCTTTCGTACTATCAAAACAATTGAGAGAGGATCAAACTTCAGAAAGTTAGACATCTTTCTAAGGATGTTGAATTGAAAAAATTAAGAACACAGAACGAACTTAAATGCTTACCTTCCTGAAGACACATAAATGTGATCACCAACAATAGGGAATATCAAGCTTCCACCTTCCTCCCCAACAATACTTCTCTTGCAACTCCCCAACTGCCTGATCAGTTGATACAAACTGGGCTCAGAAGCCGGGCTATTAGCAGACAGGCTACACTTGGGACCGAACCTCCCTGCTCCCATGCTCAAGTCCAAACCACAAGAAGAGACACGTTTTGGAGGAAGCAATCTTCCATAAGCACCCAACCCAGACAAGGAGAGCTTGGAAGACAACGTCTTCCTTCGCGCAAAAGTGAGTGTTTCAGCACCGGTGACTAAGGAAGAAGCCATTTTTCTTCCACCTCTAGATATTCCAACTCAAACAAGACAAGCCGCGCAAAGAAACCGCCTTTCTATCTGAAAGGCCTCAGTAGCAACAACCCAGGAGCAGGAGCTGCACGGTTGATGATCAGCTGCGGATTTTGAAGGGAGAGGTTAACCAAGTGAAGCAGCAAAAGAAGGCATTTTTGTTGCATGTGTGGGTAGAAAAAAGGTTGTCAAATACAGGAAGCTTGAGAGAACCCGCAAGCTTTGCTTGGGAGGACGTCAATGGAAAAGGAGGAGATGGAGAAGGAGAGGGATGGTGGAGTTTGAAGAAGAGGATAAGCAGCGCAGCCGGAGCGACTGGAATTGGGTTTCCCAGGAATTACATTTCTTTCTCAACAAACGTGCCATGTCCTCTGTATTCATTTCATTGGAGATATCATCATCTTTCGCTTTGTTTTCCACAATCCTTAACATTTTATGCTTGGAAAAAAAAACTATCGTCTTTTGTGGATCGATAGCGGAGTTCCACTTTGATTGGGTTTAAACATTGTAAGCTTTTACTTGAAAAATTCTCCTATCATCCATTTTAATCTTATGTATGTGGTAGGGCCTCATTTTTTGTTCCTTACTAATGAATATTAAGATAAACATCTGTTTTTTAAAGCAATGTTAAAATAGATGTGGATGGCTTGGAGCTGAGTTTCTTCATCAGCAACCAAGTTTTCAATACAAATGCCAAAAAAAGAAAAAGAATTAAAAACCCAAAAAAGAAGGTTTCAATACAAATTGATAATAATGTAGAATACGATTAAAGGTTAGGAAGCTGTATTTCTTGCCCAAGTGGAAAATACTTTGTGCACATTTATATACTCATTGAAATTCTCTCCCTCTTACGAGTAAAACGATGGTGTTAGTGATATTTTTTTAATATAAAATAGTAGTAGAGCTACAAATGTCTGCTTTAGTTGGATGCAAAAGCAGACATGGAAGTATTTGCTTTTTTGTATTGAAACCACAGTATGATTGTCAAGAAAATTTCACTTCAAAACTACTTGAAGTGTTGTTGTTAATAATACTTTTGTATAAAATAGCAATAGACCTACAAAATATTTGCCTTTTGTTTGCCCACACCATAAGCAGTTGTAAAAATTAATTTCAATATCCATCAAGTAATTGCTTATCTGGCTGTCAAATTTAACGATTTGATGAATTAGATACAAAACACATTTCAATTACAGATTAGGGACATTTAAAAATTTTGGGACAAAACTACCCTTTACGTCAAAGTTTTTTATGTCCGTTAAAAAAAAAGACACCAAGAAGGCGAGGCGTGGCCCCCGGCTGGCAAGGGCGCCACCTCCCAAGCTATAGTAAAGGGTGTATCAATTGAGTTTGGTCGGGTATTGGCTAAGCCAAACCTACAAATTACTTTAAATCTTCGTACCAAACCCGATTATTTATCATTTAAATTTTTGCTACTTGAACCCGTACTAATTATTTATAGTGTAGCATGTAAAACCCGCAATTCGAGTCAGGGTTTTATAGTCGTTAGTCGGTTGGTTTGACCGTAGTTTGAGTCGGTTCAGCTTTCAGAACACGTGTGCAGGGCCGAGGCCAACCGTGCGCACGTGCTATGAGGGTTTATGTATACCCAAGTATCGATGATAGCGTCAGATATGCATCAGCATCAGCAGACTGAGTTATCAGTAGATATGAGAGTATACAGTTGATGATTTTATTTTTTTTATGTTGTGACCATAGAATTAGTTTAGGCCGAATAACGCATTAGGATGCGTTAGATGGTATTCGGGTGGGTTATTAGTTATACGACATGTCATTTGGATATTGTGATATTTTGTTTGATTTTATGGGATTTTCCCTAATTTTTCTAGATTTTTCTAGGATTTATTCCGAGTCGGTTATCATTCTTGACTCGAGCCGGTGTCGAGTCAAGTCTTATTTACAACCTTGCCACCCCTTCACTTCTCATCTTCCTCCCCCCGACCCGTGTTTTCACCGCCGCCACCCTCGAAGTTTTGCCACCGCCGTCGACGCCACCGAGCCGCCGATCGACGCCGCCCAGCCCGGCCGTGCCGTCGCCTAGCCGCCTCGACCACGCCCGGCCACCGTCCAGCCGTCGCAACGCCGGAAATCACCCTCGATTTCCCGCCGTTCCCGACGCGATTCCGCCGCCGTTTACGCCGGACCGCCGCCGCCGTGCCGTTGGAGCTTCTCCCCTCGACCTCCCCTACCTTTCCCCTCTGCTTAGCGCCGCCGTCGAGGGTCGGCCGTGGGTTTGATTGGAGCGGCCGACCGCCCCGACCGCACTCGAAGCCGCCGTCGGCGGCCATCGCCGCTGCGGTTGCCCTTGTCGTCACCACCGTTGGGTCCAGCTCACCGAGACGGTGCTAACCCCTACCTCCGATTGCCTCGCTGGAGCAGTCACCGGAAAACCACCGGAGCTGCCGGAAAACCGCCGGCACAGTCGCCGGAAAACCGCCGACTCACCTTCACCGCCTTCGTCCGTCGGCATCGATTTCAGCGCCGATCGCGAGGTGGTTCTTCCCTTTTTTAGAATTATTGCATACATGTTATGGTCATAGTAGCATATTAGAATTAATTTTATTAACTTCATGATTTTGTTTAATTAATCGTGATTATGATAAACATGTGATGATTAGCGTAAATTGTGTTGTATGATGTGAATGCTTAGTAAGGAAATTGTTAGTAAACCATTGAATAGTTAATTAAATGCTTGTTAATTAGTTAAATTATGAACTTGGACGAATTAGGTTTTTTGCATGCTAGTATTAAGTTAGACGGATTAAATTGATTAACCCATTGTCACCTAATTAGAATAGGAATGCTTTGAAATTGGAATTAAAAGTGCTAGGTAATAAGTAACGTATGAAATGATAAAATTATTAACTTGCTTGACAATTAGAAATGTAGGGTAATTGTCGAGATGATTGTTATGCTTAATTAGATAATTGTCATGCTTAATTAGATAATTGTCATGCTTAATTAGATAATTGTATGCATGTGGATATATTAGTTATATAGGCGTGCATCATATATGTATGGGCGTTAGTAAATAGTTATGTTCATGTAGGTTCGTTGCAGGAGCTCGCCGTCTAGGCACGAGACTGCGCTTGGAGCTTCTGACAGGTCCGTTAGGACACGCTTCTCAGGTTTTATCGCTCTACTCTGTCGGCGATTTGATTTATTGATCGTAGGACGTGTCAGGTGGATGATTTATGGGACCCCACCTAACACGGGTCATTTGGTCGATTATTATCGGAATTAATAACCCTCGAGGATGAGATCTCTCGAGTTTGTTTTCGAAAATGAGATCCACCTCAAGCTGCCTTCGGGCCTATTATAATAAATCCCGACCCAGCCCTATAAATAGTTTTATCGAGTTTTCAGTGAGACAAGAGAAGATGAGTCGACTGCACGTACCATGAGCGGATGTCGTGCCAGTCAAAGCGGGCTCTGGATTAGTGCCAGCGGACTGTTCCATTCCCGAGGGATCCTGACAACTCCGTGTTTGAGTTCCTCACACCCGGAGGACGCGGAGGTTTACGGGTACTGTTTAGTACAGCGCATGTCCGGACTTGTGGTTCAAAGGGTACTAAAGGCGACTGCCTGAGAGTGCTCGGTCTACGTGCTCAAGGCCAGGAGTAATATGGAGGTTCGGAGAGGGCTTAGGATAAAAGTTTTACGAGAAGTACTGAAAAGAAGTGCCGTGAGCGGCATAGTACCAGATAGATCAGGATGCTGTTGAGTCAGCTGCTCGACGGCTCCTTTGTAGTTGCCCTTATGAGAGTTCTTGAGGAAGATATATGATGGTTTGTTTTCCATGAGAGTTTGCTCTCATGTTCCAGTTTGATATTAGTTATTTCCGGACCAGTGATACCCGTTGCTGACGTTTTTCTACTATATTTAGGTGAGGATGATGATTGGTGTATGCCGGCCTCGACGAAGGAGTAGCGCTTGCATTGCACACACATACCTGGTGCCGCGCCGACTTTTGCGTAAGATGTGATGTGATTGGCTTTTGTAGTAGATTTACATATTGGTATTTATGCATGTGTTTGTGCGGCTTGTATGCCATGTTTTAGAAATGCATGGAAATGTTTTGAAGAAAACTCTAATGATGTGCTATGTTGAAATGAAAAGGAACCAAATGAGCTGGGTATGAGATTGCAGGTGGGCTAGACCCAATTACAGTATGTGTAGATGATTTGTTGCGATATAAATGATAGTTTTATATATACTATATTGTGTCGTATTTTAACAGGTCGTTCCCTTATTGCACTTTTAGGGGAGGTTCTATCCGTTTTATTCCAGGTTTTATGAATTTTGTTGCTATTTTGACTATTTTGGCGTGTAGTTATTATCATGACATTCACGTAGTATCCTGTTAGGGTTTGCATCTCATTCATATATTGTTTACGCATTAGGGGCGTGCTCCATCTTGAGACGTCGAGAGGGTTATGTCGTAGCCGTTTAGGTTTTGGGTCAGCCAACTTAATCGGTTTACGAGTAGTTCGATCCTTTGTAACAGTTCCGGTCCGGGTTAAGAGTAAACCGGATTGGGGTGTTACATAGCAAACCCGAACCCAACCATATAAACCCAATTATGATATAAAAAAATTGAATTTAAATAATAATATAAAAATTAATTAAAAATAATTATTTAAAATATATGGAGATTAATTAGGCAAATATAAAAAAATAAAATTAAATAGATATTAGTTTATATATAAACAAAAATAATCATGATAAAAATATAAATTTTTAAATTTTATATTATTGATACTAGGTATCTAATACCCAATAATCGAAACTAAATTTGACTATTATAAAACGAATACTTAGTTGTTTAAAATCAAACCGTATAATATAGATACCAAACCCGAACTATTAGAATTTGGTTAAATTAAGTTTTGCAAATACCCCACCCAATGGGCACCCCAGGCCAAATCTAGTCAGGGAAGGGATGCCTTAGGCCATATTGGCCCAAGCGCCGCCGCTACGATGCATTGATGTGTCGTCAAAAGTGGGCTGGCGGGTGTGTATTTGAAAAAAACCAAAAAGGTAATTTTGGCCAAAAATTTTCAAGGGTCCCCAATCTGTATTAAAATTGAGGTTCGTTTAAAATATGCTTAATCATCAATTCAGGTGCTAGATATGTAAAATACTCTCACTTGCAATTTGGGACTGATTCCTACCTCAATCCGTCAATCGATATGTCACATAATAATTTGTGCGATAACCCATCATTGTTCTGTACCAATTGAGACGTGATGTCATATAATTACCTTGCATATCAAATATCAAATTATCTTGGCCTTTGTGTAGGAAAGGAGTCCCAAAGCATTTAGCATATATATGTTCAAAGCGAGATGAGGAAGGATTAGATCATCCATTAGCACCATAAAACCAGCATGTCTAACTTCTCTGACCTCCAAAAAGTAGAAAATGCTCGAAAAGATTTCACACAAAAAACACGCATTCATATTTGATGATGCCACATTTGTTTTCCGGTAGAGACAATGGTAAATCATTGATAATGTAAAAATGGGGGGAGGGTTGTTGAACCTAATTCAATGAAAATTGGAAAACATTGTAAAACATCGGTTATATCTAAGAATATTGGCTATTCTATGTTTGGTTAAAAAAGAAAAAAAATTAATGCATTTTGATTGAAACCATAGAGTAGATTAATCATGGAAATCCAACTCACCCAAATGTCGAAGCTTGCATTGCTACTCGGTGTTCCAGTTGCTCTCAAACGACTACCCATTACAAGTGAGTTTAATCTGGGCTATTTGCTACCAAACTCAAAGGACATAAAAATACACATTGGAAGCAGTGAAAACTCAAGACCAACAGAAATGTTTACGCAAGTTTGCACCACTCACTTTTACAAGAAAAAGGAAACTCCAATTTGATGCCAATAATAAAAGGTTTGTTGTATTTACATTTCCGTACAGATGAATTATGGAGGGCTTATCAAATTTTTTTGATGAAGCTTATCAATTTTTCTATGGTACATTTAGCTCCAATATCAATATTGTAATGTGGAATCCTTTCTTTTTTTCAAGAATGCAATATTAGGTTACATGAATGGAGATGATAATTGACAATCTTACAAGTATAAATTTCATAACCTGATGGAGATGTAAGCCGACCACACGCTCTAATCTATGCCAGATATTCTGAAGACGTTCTATAGATCTCATCAGCGTGTGCAGTAGGTACGTAAACAGCATTTTTTAGACTGCTGTGGCTCCGTCCATAAAATAAATATACAAATACTCCAATTACAAGCCAAATAGAAACCCGTATCCACGTTCCAGTCCTGCAGAATAACATAAACAAGAAATTTAGAACACAAAGAGAAATGTAATAGATATATTGCAATATCACTTGCTGAACAAAGCCTTTATGACAAAAATGGTAGTGGAAGGCTTCATCCGAAACATTAAATACAGACAAAACAGTCAAAACAGTGAAAGCCCTGATTCCAATCCTCTAGAGGTTGCGGGGGGTTCAATTCCCCAAATTGGAGTGTGTAGTGACTAGAGAAGGCGTGTCTGTGTGTTGGATTGCCTTGTAAAAAAAAAACCCCACCATATTTCTTCCATAAGAACAAAAAAGGATGAGTTCACCTCTTACTTCAGTAGCTACCACATAACATTTTTCTTAAAAGAAAAGACGAGACATAAGTAGATAAAAAAGGGAATTATGAAATTCAGCTTCTAATCAATTTTAAAGAACAAATTATTAGTGTGGTATAACTCTTAGGTTACCAACCCGAGATTTATCAATAGATAGACATTGATGAGGATACAGGAAATTGGGAGCAGTGGAACAAAAGGGCAAGTGAAACCTGCAAGCGTAGAATCATTTTCATCAACTAAGTGATGCATGAATTCATTCCTTTAAATAAATACATATGCTAATACACACTAAATAATTAGTAACTCTATCAACGTACCCCCTGCATGTCCGAAGCTATGCCGACCATCATCTTGCTCAATCCAGGAAAGTACAATCAATCCATACACAAGGAATAAGCCGCCCAGCAAGCATAGAGAATATCGTACAATCCTAAAGGAAAGTAACCAAAGAATTGCCTCTAAAACTTGGGAAGATACATTCTAGATGATTTAACGTAAAGTTCACTATAAATGAAGACAATAACCATATATTAGTTGATGTTTGAAAACAACTAAATAGGTTTTAATTCCATCTCCAATGTAAATATTAGAAAAAAACAGGCAAAAAAAAAGCATCCTCGTCGACATCTAAAATCTTTTCCAATGGTTTGATTTTGTAGTTTTATATGACTCACATTTGCGTAATCATCTTCTCCCATGAGGTTTTAATGGGAATAATAACCACTCAGCTTTGCTAAGGGTGATGACACAAAAACTGCAACCTCAAGTTATAATGAAGATGATCTACATTATTTGGCCCAGATCAGACACTTACAGGTGGACTACAATAAATAAATCAATGACATCACCTCTCACCTGAGAACTCTGAAACTATATTTAAACAAAAAACACAGAATCACAAATTTTGATCAGCTAGTTATGATTAAAATAAGGTACTTCAGCACGCACCTTGGTAAGGATTCAGTAGACGCAGCAGAAGTAAGCACTATAACACCAACGCACACAAAAGCAATGTTCAGAGCTGCAACCTTCCTTCTTTTAAGCTCTTTTAACTTGTCTGCATTACAAGCTTTATTATTATTAAACAAGCGCAACTTAGGGGCAATAATAAATAACTTAAATAATTGGTACCTTCACTGCTTTCCTTGACAATAAGAGGATACCCTGCTGAAGTTTCTGCATTTTCTATGTTGGCATTATCATTTGTACAAGTACCAGATAGATATTGTGCGTTTTCCTCTGGCACATCATATCGAGATGCAGATTCTACTGATTCTTGAAGTGATGGTGGAAGTGGAACCTCATCCGGTGGGACATACCGAAGAATTAAAATAGAAATTGCAACAATAGTGAATGCAAGAAGTGTTCCCACACTAACCTGAACAAATAAGCATTTGATTAAGAATTCAACAATGTAGATGTGCCAAGACAACAAATCCAAACACACATCACCATGCCAGCCAACTGGGAAACGTCCATACTAAAGGCTAAGGATGCAGCACATATTCCAGTCACCACTGTGCTCTTGACTGGAACTTGAGTTCGTTTGTTCACATCAGAGAAAAATGACGGAAGTAAGCCATCCCTGGCCATTGCCATCAATATTCTAGGCTGAAAATCAATGAACGGAAACAGTGTAGAAATATATCATAATATTATCAAAAGAAAGATGATGACAAAACCAATGCATAGCTAAAGCACACACAAAAACACACTCTGGGAAATACAAGTGCAGATCCGCAATTTAGAAAATGGTCCTAAAGCATTTAAGACACTATTAAAATTCACTCAATTTATATAAAAATGTATTAGTTATTCAGCTTGGCAGACAAAAACAAAAATTTTGCACTATTAAAATTTTATTTTAGCAGATTATGTAAGCCTCCCAACTGTCAAATTCAGCATTAAAGGCTAAGAGAAGAAAAGTAACAGTGGATCTGCAGGTGAAAGCTGTTGACAGCAAAAAATGGCAGCACTTGACAACTTACGGCCATTCACTCACAAAACTGTATGGTTTAAATCACTTTAACCTTGGCAAATCAGTGAAATAGGTAGACTAAATATGTCCCCAAGTAACTGATTTCAGTCTCGCTATACTGCCAGCGCAACATAGAAGGCTAAACAATAAAGTTTCAAGAGATTCTTCTTAAGCCCCTTGAAGAAGACAACTACCAAACTCAAATAGACTCTACCAAATCTTAAAAAGAAAAATATATATAACCAATATATGCACCTGAGGAAGCATTGAACCCAACAAAGTCGAACACAGAGCAGTTACAGCACCAGCGGTGATCACATATCTATTTAGCAAATAATTTAATCAATGGACACATAGAAGCTATGAAAAAGTGAAATTGGAAATGAAAAAAATCTTACACAGCCCAATGCATTCCATGGCTTGCAAATGCAGATGAAATTGGTGTGTCTGGATCCATAGCATTGTATGGCACAAGACCCACAATGACAATGGACACCAACATATACAAGATACAGCAAATGGATAAAGCAATGCCTATACCCAGTGGCAGGTCCCTTTGGGGATTCTTAACCTATAAGAAAGAGGCATGAAATTTATCTAAACAAGTATAAGAATTTTACTTTCGTAATTTAAACCAGTTGCCCATTGACAATAAAAAGATTAGCATGTACACATCTCTCCTGTGACCAATCCAACGATAACTAGAAGATACGAACTCCCATGATTATCAGGAACATAACTATAATAATATTTCCATCCATCTCTCTTTTTTAGCTTTAAAAAAAATAATAATAATTTCATCACGTGCTTTTGTCAAAAGTTTCCACAAACTCACAGAAATTTGGGACAATAGACATTGAGGGTGAAAATGTAAAAGTTGATCCACAAGCAGTTCTGTGGACTTCATACAAAAAGAAGGCACGGTGGATTAATGGTAAATAACAAATAAATTGTGCTTATGTCAAGTATACAACTATAAGAGAGATGGAAGATCAAATCAACAAAAAATATACTTCCAGAGACCACAGTTAAGTAAATAAATCCAAGAACATATACCACTTAATGTGAGAAGCTATAGAAAAAATATTACCTCCTCTGCTGTGCTTGCCACAGTATCAAAGCCTATATAGGCAAAGAAAACAGTGGCGGAACCTGCAAGCATACCATTTACACCAAAAGGGAAAAATCTGAAATGTGTACAAGGGAGAAGGCTAAGTCAAAATTTTTGCATCACATAGTAAAACATAAGGACATGTTTTAGAATAAACTAAATATAATACCCCGTTGGAAGACTGTAACCTTCCCAGCCAGTCTGATAGCCTAAATACCCGCCAGCTAGAATGACAAAGAGCATTACGCAGATGTTTGCACTTGTTACAATGGCTTGTGCTAACGAACTCTATTCAAAAGAGTAAATTCATTGAAGCTGGTAGAAGCACTGGTTGGCGTTTGATATCAGAATAATGAAAGGTGGCAATATACTTTGAAAGAATTACCTCTTTTATTCCCACACAAAGAAGACCTGTGACTACAAGGACAAGAACTGCTGCACATGGGTCAACCACAATATTAAGCCAGGGAATATAAGCCCGAGCTAAAAAACCAGGCAAACTATTTTGTCCGCCAAAAAACTGAGCCTGAAATTTCAAGAACAAAGTGATTGCATCTGTAATCAGAGCAAATAATGATAAGGCAATGAATATTTTGAATTATCAAGAAAAATAACGTTAAAAAATCTCATAAAATCAATTTCGATCATTCAAAAATAAATCCAACAAAGATGGTTCCAAATAACAATGATCAAACAACATGTGCTGAATATACATGTGTTTGACAGATTATTTACTAACCAAATTTGGGGATATGCCACGTGCTACAGCAGAGCCGCCAATAGTATACTCCAATATAAGTGCCCATCCAATAAGCCAAGCTATACTGGAAACAAGAAAATTAAATCTCAGAGAAAATAAACATGGACTTGCAAAGAATACATCTCATAGTCATCATTGCATCATTGCAGTGGACTCAGGTAGGCGACATGCCATATTCTACAAGGCCTCTTCCACAGGACCATATACAAGATAGAACAACCCATGCCCGCAATCTTCCACAGGAAAAACATGACAAGATGCGAGCCAGGCACCTACTTGAAGACTACGGTAGCACTCACAAATCATCTAGAATGAATCTTGTTTACTTACCCTTCTCCAACACATATGTAGGAATAATGGTAAGCACTACCCGCAGAAGGGCATCGGCTAGCTAGTTCGGCATAGCAAAATGCAGATAATGCTGCAGATATTCCTGCTATTAGAAATGATAAGGTTAAAGAAGGCCCAGAATGTTCCCGAGCAGCAGTTCCTACAAGCACGTACACTCCAGCTCCGATTGTTGACCC
Organism: Piper betle; assembly: GCA_033002965.1. Lineage (NCBI taxonomy): Eukaryota > Viridiplantae > Streptophyta > Magnoliopsida > Piperales > Piperaceae > Piper > Piper betle. Next base: position 6,104 of record JAURVB010012610.1, on the reverse strand, counting down.
CACACCTGGAAAGAAACATTTTTATGATTTTTATCATTGCCAAAAGGAACAGAGAATATCAGCATACACATATGAAACCAATAACTCCAAAATACAGTGATAAACAAAGGGCAGTCTTCGAACAGGTGACTGAACTAGCTAGCGAAAGGGGCTAAAAAATCTAAAATAGTGTAACAAAAAAACAAGTGCTGTTTTAAATAGGAGAATAAAAACTAGCGTATGGAATCAAAATTTCTACAACTCGTTAAAAGAACAAGTGATTATATGCTAGAACAAAAAAACCATAAACAATTTTAATGAATCAAATCTCACAAACTCACTACTAGCAAACGAGCAACCGCCTCCTAACAATAAAGAGAGATAATCATCAAATGGAATCAAAACCCTCAAATCTCGGTACACAAAAAGTGGATGTCTAAAACAAACGTTACTAACAAAAATTTTCCAATCTTGAACAAAAAAATTTTGAGGAAAGAGCAGATGATGAGATTAGTATTGACGAATGCCAAGGCAAAGACAATAACGCAAGAAGCACTGAAGAGAAGAGTGTCTTTGGTTTCCAATATGACTTGAACAACAGACAGCTCATTAGACCTTATACACATGCACACGGAAAAATGTAACGACAAAATATGGTGCGGAATCCATTAGTCCTTCAAAAAATCACGTTGCAGCCTGAGAAGAGCTAATTCCTAAAAATTCTTCTCTACCTTCAACAGCATTTGACTTGAGCATGCAAGGGTATCAATCCAAGCAAAGATAAGACAGCATCTAGCTTTAGCATACCAAGCAACCGACTTAAATAAAACAAATTTCCAAAGAAAGAAAAAGAGAGAGAGAGAGAGAGAGAGAGAGAGAGGATCTATCGCATCTACCAATTGCAATGAGTTGGACAACAGACAAGGCCTTGGCGAGTTCGCGACCTCCTTCTGGCCTGGAACGCACGGAATCAACCTGCTTCCTCCTCATCAAACACCCAATCCCCCATGCCGATCCTCCCCCCTCCTTGAATCCAATGAACCCATCGCCCCAACCCAATCAAACCACCACCTATGCCGGAAAATAATTCGAGCTTTTTTTATTGTTTATTAAATAAATAGGGGAAGATGGTCGCTGGTCCAGAGGACGGAGAGGTCCCTCGGACGGCCATGGCTAGAGCGCCGCCCATGCCATCATCCTGAAACCGTGTTTAACATTTTATAGTATTATTATTATTATTTTATTATTATCATCGGTAAATTTGAGTTTAAATCGAGTTGACAATTTACAGTCCTCGTTTAAATCACAGCTAATCTTTTTATGAAGTTGAATTTTGAGCGTAATTGGATTGTATTTATGAACTCATCCACAAATGTATACGGATTGTCAATGGTTAAAATTAAAGGGTCAAAATTAGGCCCAAATAATTTAATTGGGATAATTGTTGAATCATATTACACAATTTTATAAATTATAAAATTATGAAATTAAAAATATTAAAAATTTTACACAATTTTTTTAATACCCGGCGACAGTGAGGATGAATGAGGCGACGATGGATTCAATTATTGAGGGCGGGGAAGTTTGTCAACTTGTTGACATTGGATATCGAGACTTACGTTTTTCATTGGTTTGGGTGATCCGGTCTGATATCTTTGAATTTTTAATGTAATGTATTATTCTGTGCGGCTAAATTCTAAGCTGCCTTCACTTCAGTGCATTACAATACGATGTATGAAATGTTGGGATTTGATGAGCTTTGATATCTTGTTTTGTGTTTGTTAAATGCATGTATTCGTTGTAGGTATTTCTGGCCTACCCTTTAAATGTCACGTTCATATGTCTTGGCAAATGGCAACCAAAGATTTCATCTGAAAAAATCTCTACATTGGTTCAATTTGTTTATTTCAAGACCTTAGTTACATATTATAAATTTAGACAAGGAACCTCCCAACCGGTTTAAAAAAACTATTTAATATTTATTGTTGTATTTTCCTTTGCGTATAAATTTTTACCCGCTAAACACATGAACAAACATCGAGTAAATTTTAATTAAATTAAATAATTGAGACAATTTAATGCTTTTTTTGGGCATTATACCTCTTGACATTATACCGGGCTAACACAGTTAAGCAAGATCTATTACAAAAAGCTAAGTTCCACGAATAGGAGAACTTGGTATGGCAGATTACAAAAATGGCCCATGGCAAGAGTGGTGTTCTCAAACTTAGACATGTAAACAAACATAGTCTTATTAAAAGTAGATTTGGCCGATTAAAATATAACAATAAATAAATAAATTATTATATTGTATATTTTTATTTAATTTTAGAATTAATCAAAATCTATATCTAATATATTAGATTATTATAGTCTATTCTATTATTCAATAAAAATTTATTCTATAATATAAGTCTCGTATGAAGCAATATCTTACATAGTTTGGATAAACAGAGCAACACGAAGAATAACGAAATAAGCTTAGGTCATCGCTCTATTGAGTGACATACTTTTATAATAAGTAGGATTATAATAAGTGAATTATTTTTTCATAAAAAATAACACAAACCCTAAAATAATTTGAGCGTGTGTTAAGGTCCAACTATGATGGTAATTAATTAAAATTTTCTTTCAAATATTACGAAAATGGTGGAATCACAATTGTCTTAATGAGGAGAAAGACATCTCTAAATGCCTATCTAGACATACGTCGCACTTATTATACATACAACATGTATCACACTTATTATAGATGGAAGGGGATTTGCTATAACAAATGCTACAGAAAACCCCCTCTAGTAGCTCTCTTATTGGTCATAATTACCATATTTGGTGGATTCTAATTGCTAAACAAATTTAATTTTTTCAGACTCCATTAATTGCGGAGATTCGAAATAATAAAAAAGATGCTACAATAAATTTGCTCCCACTATAGATACATATAGATACATCATGTACATGTCAAGTTACTATCAACCAGATTGTACCTCTTAGCTCCATTTGTGCATGCGCTGGGTCGCTTCCAAAAAACAAGGCTTAATTGAAATCAAATATTGGTTCCACAATTAGGGGTGAATTGAGGATTTTAGGGAAAACATTGCGAATAAATCGATGCAGCTCTATACCGATAAATAGATCTCTATCCGAAAAAGAAAATGAGAGCAAAAACAGAAAGAATTATTGTATTCATGTATTATTTTTAATAAAATTTTAAATTGCCAAGTCTATTTTTTTGTGTGATTCCGTTATCCAATCATACAAACAAATTATTTTATGTTAATCTTCTATTTATTTTCTTTTATTATTGGTACTTTGACAAGGGCGCCTTGGCTGCAACCCCGATCTCAAAGTAATCTTTTCATAATTCTCCATTGCTTAACTTAGTGTACAAACACTAGTTGCTCATCGTGTTTAGTGGGCATGTACATGTCCATGTTTGAAAAGTCTTCCATACAAAATTTAACAAGAATTAGGGATGGAGTAGATGTACGTTCGAACAACCACTCTTGGTCTGTAATTGATCACCTGCGAGGAAACAGGGTTAGACATGTTTTGGGTTTATCGTCCAACAATGGTTTTGGAGTTTGGAGTTTGAGTGGGGAACAGAAAGCCTAACAATATGCATTGCCCAGCAGCCCAACGCCATTCAGCTAAAGTATAATTATGTTGGTAAAGTTACACTCTCAAGCAATAAAAAGCGTACATGCATCATTCTCGAAACAATTAACCACGCACGATGTGACGTCCCAACGCAATAATGACAAATATAAATAGTTTGTTTGTTTGTTTTTATCTTTAACAATACGTAACTTTTACTTGGAGGCACTATGTAAATTAGGGATGTAAATGCCATTGATTCACTGATTTACTAACTGTTCTAAATCAATGGAACAAAAATGGTGAACACTAAGTTAATTTAATTGTACCTACTTTTATTATTAACATTAGTGGTAGAAAGCTCTATCATATATGGTTTAACTGAATATCATTAAATTATTTTATATGTAAATATAAAATTTATTTTTACCTCAATATTAATCTCTTAAAACTTTTGACTACCAAAGTATCAATTTAATAAATTTACATAATTTAAATAATTTATTTACTTAATTTTTAATTTCTAATCTTATATTACAATAATTTGGATGGTTGGAGCATTTTATATTTTGTGAGTGACGAAGCATTTTAGAGAACTTAATTTTTAATCTTAGGCTTATGATTACACTAGTAAAAATTTAACCATATATTAACCATTTAAATGATGACAAAATAGTAAAAACTTGATTATGGTAAAATCTTATAAACTTGGCTAATGACTTAGTTATAGTAAAATTTTCAAAATAATAGATGGTTATGGTAATTTTATCGACTGAAATTGTAATTGAACTATTCACAACCCTTCGTAGAGTTGCATACAATTGCATGTGGAATAAGCATTTGGCAACCTAAACAGGGATGTGTAATCAGACTACTACGTTGCATTTTACTCAATTTGATTATAATGATTATTATTAAATCAAATAAAATCTTTTATAAATTTATCATTAATTTTCATGTATTTTCTTTTTTTTTATAATTGTTCGAGCTGGGTTGACTTGGTTTGGCCCAACTTGAGCTCAAATTGACTCTCATCAAACCTACAAGCAGAGCTGAGCTTAGGTCACAATTGCCCAAGGAACCAATCTAAGAGCTTCAGGCCATTTCATCCTCAATAACTGTGATGCAATATTAACATAGGTGTGTTCTATCACTTAGCTAATAGTACTACTGGGTCATATCAGCTTAAATCTTCAAGCTCATTTGGCATACTTTTATGTTGGAAAAAAGACATTTCCTTCTCACGAGCCTGAATATCAAAGAATCTAAAATTTGTTTAGTTAGCATGGAAAAAATTAAAAATAAAAAAAATTTACAAAGAGTTAATTATGACATAAATATGAGATATAAAATCTCTTTAAAAAGAATGTCACTTTGTTGTGTTTTTATAAGTAATTTTGTTGTGGTAAAGAAATGACTAGTCGATGATAGTATTATTTACATCATATACAAAATATTTTTCAAATGAACAACTTTTCACAAAAATTAATGTTTTTCCTATAAATTACTTTATGTAAATTTTGCAAATTTTTATATTATTTATGCTAATCAAATGCAAATTTAAATCGATAAACAAGTAACAACAAAAAATATCCGCTTCTTGTTGTCTTTTCCAACTTTCAAAGTTAATATTATCACCGTGTGCAACTCTTTTCTTATAATAGAGCTCATGGGACAATCTGTGGTCCTCTTTTCACAAGTTTCTTCTTCCTATCTGCTCTAATACAATGAAGGCAGATCGGTCCTCCATTAAAAGAGGATAGAAATTGTACAATCCGGACTTTTCGCCCAATGATTTTATTTTTGGTTCGATCGTGACCTAGATCAAATTGTTTGTCTGGCCCTTTTGTCACCTATTTATTTATGATATATAGATATATATAAGTTTCCCTTGCCTTAGCTACTTTGGCTTTGTTGTCCTCGTCAGATGCTATGTCTTTAACCTTTTTTTATGTTTGGTTCAGTCTAGTTGAGTTTAGTTAGACATTAGCACTGAGTCCCCCACATATCTAATCATTTTTCATGTGTTGTGGTGTGTTTATTTCACGTGTTTTCAGTGGAAAAATGTAAATGATGCAAATGAATACTAAACACAAATGACATCGTGTTAGTGCCTTCACAAAGTTTGAATTTAACGCTCAAGTTTAGATCACAGATGCCAAGACGTTGTTAAAAAGCCCTTACTCCCGTGACTTGTTTTATTTTGGAAATTTTTTTCCATGTTGCATTTATTTTATAAACTACCAAATCTTTTCTCTATTTTCTTTTTAAAATTCAAATCCCAACACATCTCTTTAGGTATAATACTTATGCCTATGACATCATCCAGCCAACCACCCTCTTTTTTTATAAAACCCCACCCTCATCCTCACCTCTTCACTCTAACCCAACCACTCCACTCACCCCCAACATTCTCCCAGCCATTTCATCCCTCTTTGTATTTATTCTCAGCCTTGTGGAGCATTCCTAGGTGTTTTGCTTCACAAGTTGAAGGGCTTGGAGTGGGAAAACCCCAAGTGACCTCCCCT
>JAURVB010012609.1:0-187219 GCA_033002965.1 Piper betle | reverse complement strand
GGTTTCATGGTACTTTTTCAACTTTTCCCTGCAACACAACGATGGTCATCAATTGCTTTGAGTGACACAATTTTGTTTGCTACATACTCTGCCTAGTTTGGTGATAGGTATGAAGCAGTAGCCATCCTTATGTAGGTAATTCTACTTCTAAAGGCAGAATGGCTTCCGTTTCGTAAACTAACAAAAAAGGAGTAACTCTGGTACTTACGTGAGTGGAAGTACAGTATGGCCATAACAGTTCTGGTAGTCTCTCACGCTAATGACGTTGATGATCTACCACCATCTTTCTCAACTTTTACTTCAAAATCTTGTTGAAAGCTTCCACTTGTCCATTCGATTGCGGGTTGTACAGTGATGATTGTACCATTTCAAACCAGTGTTGCTTTGCTAATTTTGCAACTTGCTAGCCCATGAATAGCTTGCTATTGTCTGTAATAAGCTTCCGGAGAACTCCAAACCAACAGATGATATTTTCCTTATTGAATTGAGCGACACAATTTCCTGTCTATTTCCTTGTCAATATTGCTTCACCACCCTTAGTAAAATATTCAATCGCCATCAAGATGAGCTTGTGACCCTTTGACGATAATGGATGACTTGGGCCAATAAAATCAACCCCCCAGATCTAAAATGGCCAGTAGGCGCCGATCGGGTGCAACGGTTCTGGCAACAAATGGTTCAAAGTGCATGCATTTGACACTTCTCACATGACCAAGCAAAATCCATGCAATCCTTATACATTGTTGGCCAAAAATATTCAACAATTGCTTGACCTTTCATTGCTTTTTGTGCCTTGATGTTAAACTCCATTAACTTCCAAAGCCATCTTACTCGCTCTTCCTGACAAGGCTAGTTGTCAGAACAAGTATCAAACAGGGTTGTCATGTACCACTAAATGCACTTCATGTGTAAGGTAGTAATGTCGCAACTTCTGCCAAGCAAACACAAAGGCTAAACATGTCATCTCAATCTTCGCATACCTTTGCTCAATTGAACTTATAGCTCTGCTTAAGTAATATATAGGTCGTTCTCTCCCAAGGTCGTCAACCTGGGCTAAGATAGCTACGAGTGCTGCCTCTATGTGGAAAACATATAGGATGAGTGGTCTGTTTGGGATTGGAGCTTTAGCAATTCTATCTTTATCTCTTCAAAAGCTCATTCACACTCTTCCCCCACTCAAACAATTGAGTAAGCGGCAAAATCTTTGATGAAAAGTCTGGGATAAACCTATTAATGTAATTGATTTTTCCCAAGAAGCTTTGCAATTGGCGCAAGGATGTAGGTGGACTCATATCTCTAATAGCTTGGATTTTGGCAGGGTCAACTTATATTCTTCACTCGTGCACCAAAAATCTTAAATTGCCCTAACAAAACACCAAAAGTACATTTTTGTGGATTCAACTTCAAGTTATTCACTCTACACTAGTGAACTACCTTTCGTAGCACCTTACAATGATCACTTCTTGCTTTTGACTTTGCGATTATATCGTCAACATAATCCTCCATTTTCACATTTAGCATGTCTGCAATAATATATTGCATCACCCGTTGGTAAGTAGCCCCCACATTCTTCAGACCAAATGACATTACCGTATAACAGTAGTTCCGACAAGAGTGCAGAAAGCTGTCTTTTCTTCATCTTCGGTTGCCATGTGAATCTAATTGTAGCTACTAAATCCATCCATGAAAGAAAACATCTAACAACCAACTACATTGTGCAGCAAAATATCAGGGATGGGTAAAGGAAATACATCCTTAGGACTTTCTTTATTGAGATCTTGAAAGTCTACGCAAATCCTCATTTATCCATTCTCTCTTCTTCACCAGGACAACGTTCGCCAACTATTCCAGGTACTTGACTTCACAAATAAAGTTTTCTTTTTAACTTCTCTATCTCTGTTGCGATCATGGCCTCGATCAGTGGGATAAACTTCCTTCTTGCTTGAACAACTGGACATACACCTGGCTTAAATGCAAGGTAGTGTATGGCAACTTCGGTTGACAAACATGACTTATCATCATAGGACCATGCAAAACAATCTTTGTAACTTCTAAGTAAATCAATGAGGTGTCACTTCTCCATTTCTTTTAAACTTGATCCAAGAAAAGTTAGATGGGGATCTTGATAAGTTCCTAAATTAATTTCCACAAGTCGTTCTACTACTAAAGTAACTCCATTCTCAAAATGACTTGATGCTTGTTGTATTTCTTTATCTTGTAGTCCCTCTTCATGTGATATTACTCCCATAAACCATGGTTGAATTGATCCTTCATTTTCACTTGATATGCAAGAAGGAAATGATTCCTATGCAATTGAATTTTCCGGTTCCAAGGTTACAATATCAAACTCATCAAATGAATTCAATTCTTCTTCTTCCAAGTAAATGACTGGGCATGGGTTGAGTGTAATTGCTTCCTTCTCACAAAAGTTTGCCATTGGCATTTCCCATTGTCCTAACGCCATGGCGGGACCATCATTTACAATGCCTTCTTTCTCTAATTGACTCTGTACTTCTTGGAGCGGTTGTGTCTCTTTAATTTTTTGCTTTGGTTGTCCTAAATGTACTATGACCTTTAAAGACACTAATGAAGCTTCTAGGCCTGGTGTAATTACTGGGATTGATGGAACTGACAACTTGTGTAACTTTGTTACTTTAGGAGGCTTTGGCGGTGGATAGTTAGCTGTTGGTTTAATGAAATTTGGCAAATCAATCATGGTAGGATAGACATTTCTAGACGGTTGTTCTCAAGCCAACTTTAGGGCATTTCCCTCCATGTAGAATGTAGCATCCACAAAGTGTGCTTCCTGAAGAGTGCATGTGTTTCGCAGCCCCCGAACTCGGATTTGACCTCCTTTACTTAGTGAGGCTTTAATGCATTGGTGCCACGAAGAAGGCACTCATCAATGGTCATGAATCCACGGTCGCCCAAGAAGCATGTGCCACATTGGATCAACTTCTAGGATGTGAAATGTGTGGTAAACTAAAAGGACCAACAAAGATATGTAAACACACCATTCCCAATGACTCACATTGTATAGATGACACTAAATTAACTATAGTATCATCTGGCATGAGGTTTTCCTTAGTGTAACCCAATTCAAACAATACATGTATAAGAATGTTGATTGATGACCCTTGATCAACAAGTGCACGCCGAACAAGCTTGTTCTATTACTCCACACTAACGAACAATGGTCGATTGTGGTTGGGCTCAGGGTGACACAAATTGTCATTGGAGAAAGTGATGATCGTAACTGGCATTTGTAAAGTATCATTAGCATGCAGTCAAGACAGGTTAGTACGGGCTTTTTGTTTCTTATTTACTTGACTTAAAACATGCAATAGATCTCAAGTACTCTACATCCATGATGTAGCCTTTTATTCCACTCTAGTTCATAAAGAAACCATCTTCTCCATTTCTTATTGTAAATTCCAACAAAGCTTGTTCAACTGTGAACCGGGCAGTGGGTGAGAAGTGCAGCACGTCAAACATGTGCACTAACTCGGGTATCTTCTTTAGCTTTTTCAAAATTGTCAATTGATCAACTTCTTTTTTGGGTGGGAGAAGAAGAATCCTTCTTCCTTCTTTCACCAAACTCAATGGAGCCTCCTCCTTCTTACTTTAATTTCTTTGGGTTGCTTTTCCTTTTTCAACTTCTCTTCCTTGGGCTTCTTGCTCTTGCTTAGTTCATCTTCTTCTTTTTCTTTGTCTTGCCCCTTAATGTGTAGTCGAATGACTTGCTTTCATAACATTGGTTGTTGGTTCCTTTTGTGTTTTGGGAGCTTTGTATTTGATTTCACTTTTATTGAGTAATTCTTGAATTTTCTCTGTTATGTTCCAACACTTTATTGTTGGGTGGCCAACCATTTGATGGTATCGGCAGAATTTTTCTTTCTTCTCATCTTCCAGCTTTGGTGGATTCTTCAGTGTCTATGGTGTGATCTTTCCTTACTTTACCAAAACATCGAACCACCTTTCAGTATCACTAACATTGAAGGTATAATCCTATATATTCCTCCAATCACGCCGTTGTTGGGGCTCGGCCTTTGCCCTTCATTGTTGTTCCTTTGCTTTCTTAGTTGTTTTTCCCGACCTCGCTGGCCAAGTTCAGTGACAACATTGGTTGATGCCTTAGCATTCTCCAATTAAGAAGAAACACTCCCAAGTTCCTCGAAGATCAACTCCCTTTCAAAGAGTTGTTCAAAAGCGTTGCATTGCGTACTACTTAGGAACCAAGCAACTGGTCCAACATTTATTGCACAAATCTTTACAAGCTCCTTAATGTCATGAGTTTCATTTATCTGGGATGTTACGCTTCTAAACCTCTTCACATATGCTGTAAATTGGTCACTTAGTTCTCTCCGACATTGTTATAAGAGTTCTATCTTCACTGGGATTTTCATTGGCTGAAATTGTTTCGCGAATTGTTCAACAAACTTTTCCCATGAATTGATTGATCCAAGAGGACGGTTATTAAACCATCTTAAGGCATTTCCACTGAGGTATGCAGGAAATTGCTGCAACTTTAGCTTCTCATTGGTCGCATTATTCTACACTCGAAGATTGTGAGGTGATCTCCAGGATTGCCGTCTCTGTCAAATTTCGTGAAGGTTTGGCATTTGTTCTTTGCCAAATTTTTCGTGTAAACTTCATCAACTAAGGGACGGAGATGCTTTACTGCTTCACTTGGTTCTTTATCCTTATGCGCAATTAGCGCGGCAATTAATGTGATTTGTGTGTGTCCATTACAGCTTTCAACTCTTCAAAATGGGCATCTTGAATTGACACAACTGGTTCAATTAGCTCTACTGGAACCACTATAAGGTAGACTTGTGGAGGATGACTACCTAGTAGCAAAGCTACTATGACGGGAACTGATGGTTGATCTGTTAACATTAAAGGCGGCGCCAATGGGAAGGGTACCATGGTAGTAATCGGCGAGGGAAACGCCATAAAAACAGAAGATTGGGGGACAGCAAAGTGTTAAGTGTTTAAGGTATATAATATTTACCTATGTTTTTAATGTGATTTTGTACATCTCGGTGATAAATATTATTAATTAGGTGATAGTTTACTTTATTTTTTAGTTAATTAATATTTTATTAGATATGTTTTATTCTGGAGTTTCAATGCAAAAAAATATGAAACAAATTAAGTTTAGGAATTGAAAGGTCATGGTACTTGGCCCCACCCAATGGTTACTACAAGGGGTTCACAAAGCTCAAAAAAATGGAAGAGTTTTGGGGTGCCTTACTTAAAGCTTGGTTGAGTAAGTCGAGGAGTTGCAAACTTGATTGGACACCAAAATTAATTAGACTACATCGATTTGTGAACACCTTCTTTGAATTTATGTATCTAATGGCCATCTCATCTTTTATATAAAGGGGTGGTCATTTGTTGTTTGGGATATCTCAGCTCTTGGCTTAGGAGTTTAGTGAAAGAAGTAGTTCTAGTTTTTGTAATTCTTTTCCTTTCATAATAAGAAGTAGTTTCTTCTTTATAATGTTTTCTATTTTTATTATTGAGTAATCCTTTATTTCGTTTTAGAGAAGAATGAAACTTAACATGGTTTAATTGAATTCATTTTATACTCTTACTCTCTTATTTAATTGGATTGCTTGAATTATCATGTTCTTAATGCTAAGAGTAGACTGATCACCTATTACTTAGATATGAGGTTTAATTGGATTTCGAGAGAAATTAGTTAGATTAGTTATTGATAATTCATCATACAATGAGTCTTTTGACTTGTTTATTGTTATGGTCGGGAGATACACAATATCGTATGTAATTGTAAGGCAAATCTTAATGTGTTATTTTGTTGATTAATCAATTATCACTGGGAGGTAGAAATTGAGGTAAAATAATAGATGCATGAAGGAGCGGGAGCCACCATGTCATATAATTCTCCTAGATCGGTAATTCGAGAGAATAAAAGATAAGAGTAAGATATGATGAATATTAAATTCATGTTAAGGGAAATTCGACTCTTCAATGAGTTTTATCATTATAACTTTTTTCTTTAATTTAAAGTTATTACTTAAATTTAGTTAAGTTAATTGTTTTTGTTTTGTTCTTAATTTCATTTCTTTAATTAATTTAAGGAAATTCATCTCTCTATGGGTCGATACTTAAATTCATTCTTATATTACTTGTTTCGACCATATATACTTGCATATTATTGAGTTATTCAAATAAATTTTTGGTGTCGTTGCTGCGGAGATCAAATTTTCTTAGTTAATTTAGGATTAGAATTTTGAGCCTTTTTCATTTCTTTTTAGATTTTATTGTCTAATTTTTTTTAAAAAAATACTATATCATTGTCTTCTTCCTTGTTATCATTTATTTATGCATCGATTAGTGCAGTCACCTTTATTTTCTTGTGATCAAAAGATTGAAAGGACTTTAAAAAACTTGTGTGCCCCTCGAAGAAGAGCACAAGAAGCAATAGAAGAAGAAGTCATAGACCCACAACAACAACAAATGCCTCCACTTCCACCGATTGTGGCAGTAGCTATTGATGACAACAGGGCAATCCAAGATTCGGTTGTACCTCTTGCAAGAGGGTTATAACTTAGTATTATTGCATCACCGGTGGATGTGACCCACTTCGAGCTTAAACCAGTTTTATTGAACATATTACAGACTATAGGACAATTTAATGGTTCGCCTACTGAATATCCTAATAGGCATATCATTGATTTCCTATTAGTTTGGGATATGTATAAGCAACCTGGTGTCTCTGACGACGCTCTCTGCCTTCTCTTATTTCGATTCTCATTAATAGGAAGTGCGAAGGAGTGGTTGTCATCATTAGATACAATTACCACTTAGGATGAATTGTTTAAAAAATTATTGTTAAAATATTTTCCACCTTCTAAAACTGTTAGATTGCGTAACAAAATTTTATCTTTTTTGCAGTTTGATAGTAAGTCTCTCTTTGAGACATAGGAAAGATTTAAAGAATTGTTGAAAAAGTGTCCCAACCATGGTATAGAAAGATGGATGCAACTCCAAACTTTCTATAACAGGTTGTTGGGGCAAACAAAGAACATAGTTGATGTGATGGCCAATGGATCATTTCTCAAGAAAAACCCACATGATGCTTTTCAATTGCCAGAATTGATGGTTCCTAGCAACCACCATGCAACACAAGAAAGGCACCCAAGGAGGATTACTGGATTTTTAGAATTAGATGCACTTACTTTTTATCTGCTCAGATAAGTGCTTTAGCTAATCCAGTTCAAAATCTTAATATGTAGGGACAGGTTAAGTTTATGGAGCTAAGGTGTGAATGGTGTGGACAAGGATATTCTATAGGTCAATGTCCAATATATCAAGTTAACTACATAGGTAACTTTAATATGAACAACAGTCCCTATTCCAATACTTACAATTCGGGCTAGTGCAAGAACCCCAACTTTTTATAGAATAATTCTCCACAATCAGTTGTTGTCTTCAATAATCCACCACCACCATCATAGTATTCTTGACCCCCTTCACTTCCTTTTCAGTCATAACAACTAAATTTGATATAAATGTTTAATTCTATGCAACAAACTATGTAACAATTTATGTAGAATCAACAACAACAACAACAGTGTATACAACAAGTTGTGTTGCAATTAAACAAGGAACCAAGTGAGCGACCCAAGGATGTATTTCCTAGCCAACCAAAATAGCCAAGGAAAGATGGTCAAGAGCATTGCAAAGTTGTAACAACACGGAGTGGTATTACTTTACAAGAACCAATTCAGACCAATGAAGTTAAGGAACAAGATGATAAGCCAAACAACGAGCATGAACCCATCACATTGGTTAGCTTACTCGGAAGCAAAGGGAAAGAGAATAATGAGGTATATACAAAAGAGGTTGAAAAAAAGTACCATTTCCTTCTAGACTAGGGAAACAAAGTGATGGAAAAATACTTCAAAAATTTTCTTGATATATTTAAGAAATTACAAATTAACTTACCTTTCGCTAAAGCACTTGAACAGATGCCTAGTTATGAAAAATACTTGAAGGATATTCTAGCAAAGAAAAGGAGTAGATGACAATAAAGTTGTGGTTATGACAAAGGAATGTAGTGTTGTCCTCCAAAGAAAACTACCTCCTAAGATGAAAGACCCAGGAAAATTTGTGATTCCATGTTAAATTGGAGGAAATGTTCATTGTAATGTTTTATGTGACTTAGGTTCTAGCATTAATCTTATGCCTTTTTTCTATTTTTAAAAGGTTAGGAATCCAGAACATTGCTCTTACTAACATTGCACTCCAGTTGGTTGACCGGTCAGTGGTATATCCTAAAGGGGTCATTGAAGATATTTTAATAAAGGTTCACAAGTTTATCTTTCCTGCAGATTTGTTGGTGCTCAAAATGGAAGGAAGGAATGACAATATACCACTCATCGTCGGGAGAGGTTTCTTGGCAACTGGGAGAACACTGATCGACATGGCCACTGAAAAACTTACACTTAGGGTAAACAATGATTATGTCACATATAACATCTTTAATCCATGAATTGCCTAGGTGCAACATATGATTGTTCTATTATTGAACTATTTGATAAAATAATGTATAAAGGGATCAGTTGAGTGATTCATTACATAAGGCTACAAATTCTCTTTGTGAAGATGATTCTGATATGAAAGAAATGGTTAAAGTATTAGATTCACAACCAATTTTCCCTAGAAGATTCAGAGTTATGGAAACTTTAGATCTACCATTCTACAGATTGCTACCATCAGTTGAAGTACCACCCATTTTGAAGCTAAAGCAACTTCCAAAACATCTCAAGTATACTTTTTAGGGCCTAATGACACTCTTCCTATTATTATTTCTTCAGATCTAACTATGTTGTACGAAGAGAAGCTAATTAGAATACTAAAGGATCACAAGTCAGCTATTGCTTGGACTATAGCAGACATAAAAGACATTGATCCATCATTTTGTATGCATAGGATCAACTTAGTGGATAGATGCAGTCCAACTGTAGAGCACCAACTATGACTCAACCCCAATATGAAAGAAGTGGTCAAGAAAGAAATTATTAAGTGGTTGGATGCTGGAGGGATATATCTCATTGCTGATCGTACTTAGGTAAGTCCAGTACATGATGTACCAAAGAAAGGAGGTGTTTGACAAATCCACGCTTGCGGGGGTGGTCGCTAAAGGTGTTTCCTGTGGTGCCGTAAGAATGCTTGTTATCGGTCGCTTGGCTAGCTAGTTCGTTTCATCTGGACTTCGCCGGTTTACTAGGTTGGCATCTTCTCTCTTGGATTGCGATGAAGGCTCACCTATTTAAGGCGAGTGCTTCGTCAAGTGACGATTCAAGTTGTCTAATCCATTCTCAAAGTCGTTTGTTCGAGTTCAAGTTTTCATTTTGCAGGACGGCTAGCTTGTCCACATTTGTGGTAGATTGTACTTGTACTTCAGGTTGATTTGTTGCAAGTGCATTAGAAGGTTCTTCCTCACTTGCTCCCTTTTGTCGTGCCAAATTCCTTGTCTTGGGGGCCATCTTTTTGTACGCATTATATCTTCAAACAATACTACTACCTCTCGATAGTCCCCAATGGAGTTGCCAAAATATGTTCGGACGTGGGATTGCCGCCCCCACAAATTGCGGCTTTGAGTCAGATTAGAGGTTTATTGGGATTGAGGCACCCTTGTGCACAAAGAAATAATGTGATAAAGATAAAATGCCGAATGAAGGAATAAACACCCAAGATTTTTACGTAGTTCTTTAGGGTTCAACTCGAATCCCTAAGTCAGTCCACGGTGAGATTGGTACCGACAAATTCACTATTTTCCTTGATTTTTACAAGTTACACTAATAATAGTGAATTTTGCCGCCCTTTGAATAGGTTTACCTTTTATAAATTTGACTCCAAAGCCCTGAGTTCATCCCTTTCTTGTCTTCAAATCTTTAAAATAACCTCACCACTATGTCCGAAATGCTAAAAAATGGCGGGGTAGCAAGTTTTGTCTCAATCCAAGGTCAGGAAGGCCTTTAAATTATTTCTGGAGTGATAATAGGTTGAACTGAACTGTTTCGGGTTGGTTCACACCAGAAAAATGCTAGACGAGACCGGGTGGGGTGCATAGGCTTCTGGAAATTTCTACACACGCTGGTCTGTGGGTGGTGCAAGATGTGCCAATTCAAATTCTAGTCACAGCGGTCATAGATGCAGTTTGGCTTTGCTGTCACTGGTCTATGTCAGGATCCAATCATATCGTCAGGCAGTCGGATGTGGTCGTGGACACAGAACATGCTTGTGGATGTGATCAACAGTAAACGGGTCTGATGGACCCGACTGCGGCGGTGGTGCAACACCGACTTCAAGGCTCCGGCTATGGCTTTTCAACAACTTCAGCGAGGGAGACCGCCCAGAATGGTAGATCTCTCATTGGTGTGGGTCTTGGCATTGGTTCTACGGTCAGTATCGGCACTGATAGGTAGGTGGCGGTGAAAATCTTCGGTGATGATGATTGTTGAAGGGGATTTATTGCCAATTTTCCAGCAACAGATGAGGCTTTCTACGGTGGGACTTGATTTGGGTCTATAGCCTATGATGAGAGGGACTGATTAGAGACAACAGATTGTCCTACGGTGGCGGTGATCAGCCAAACAGAGGTCAGGAAGATGGTCGAACACTATTGTTGCACTACTCGGGTGGGCATTTTTGGGCAATTTTCCGGCGACTGGTGGCTCTTCCGACGGCGGATCTCGGCTCAGGTTTGTTGATGGTGTTGAGGAGAGTCTAGTGGCACTATCGATCTGGCTATTGGTGGTCTGTCCTGGCTAGACAGGGGTCTGCAATTTGGCAGCTTTATGTTCTTTCCTTCCTCAAATCAGCAACTTCCTTTCAAAATTCCAACAACTGCAGCTTCAAACTCTGACAGGATTCCACTCAGATCCGAAGATTGCTTTGTCGGCTTCACTTTGGACACCAAGGGTGGGTTGTGAACAATCGGCATTGGTCAGAAATAGTTGCAAAACCAACTCTCCAAAGCAGTTTTCTCCTCTATTTTCTCTTTCGATCAGCCACTTCTTGATTTTTCCCGTCGATGGTAGTTGACAAACTCTGGCAGAACTCCACCCAGAACTGAAGATTGTATCATCAGCTTCACTTTGGACACCAAGGTTGGGCTGTGAATAGTCAGCATTGATCAAAAATAGCCATGAAATCAAATCTTCGTTGTTGGTTTTTGCTTCAACCTCCTTTGTTTTACCTGCCAAAGAGAAAAACTCACCTTTTGGGTAGGTCTGTTGTGGCGGGGCAACAAAGGCGAACTTTGGCGGTACTACAACTCAACTTCTTGATCAACAATATAGCAACGGCAAGCTTCATCTTCACGGCAACAGGGTGGGGGGCTCCATGGCTTAGTGACGAGTGCTTCGAACAACAACTTATTCCAGCAAGACAGCAAGGCGATAGGCCTACGGTGAAACAAGCAACACTGCAATCTCCAAAGCTTCACGCCTGAAAATTTTTCTGCCCCTGTACAATCATTTTGGCTTGGTTATTTATTGAGCTTGATGGCCCCCTTTGTTCCACAATTACTGGAGCTTAATCATGAGCCACTTCAACCTCCCTTATATATCCTCTCTTGTAGTTTTAGAACAACCATGGACCATTTCTCTGAGGCTGAATACTTACCCACATGACTGGATAAGTAAAAAATTTATACAAACAATATATATGAGTTCCACCATCCTCGTTCACACATCTATAAGCTCTCTCACTCTCCAAGCCTCTAGCTCTTTCCAAACTCTCCAATTCTCCAACACTCTAACCCTCTAACTCTCTCCAACTCTTTTCTCTTCTACATTCTTCATTAAGCTCAAACTTTTGAATTTTTGCTTATAATGACACACCCTCAAATGATTAAATTTATTTACTTTAGCGATAGAATAACCATGGATATCATGGTTATGACATGAAAGAGGAAACTACCAATGCATCCCAAGTTAGTCCCTCATCAAACAGTAAGAGCAAGGCAAGAAGGAAACAATCCGGGTTTAGTAGCATTTTAATAGGGTACAACTAATGGATACTATGACGTAGGCGAGGTAAATTGGTTTTCTTCTACAGCTCCTCAAGAAACCCCACACAAACCCTCTCTCACCAAACATACACACAACACCAACTTTACCCAACTTGTTCCTATGTGGGATTGAACCCCTTCACCTCACGCCCAACCTTCACTCCCATTTCATATCCAACCCATAGATCTTGCAGTCATTGTACCGCAGCAAAGTGGCTGATCAATGGAAAGATAAATATTACTGTAAGGTTGTGCAAACTCTCTCAAAAATTAAAGACCAAGGTATCTTCGCATAAGTTATTCGAAGCCCATCCAAAAAAAGAGATGGCCTATCGCTCATGAGTGAGTTGTATATAGTACTACCTGTCCCAAACCCTGACCAAATTCATATTATGCAAAAATAATACTTTCCACAAAGTTAAAAACCACAAATATTACGTAAAATTGATACTTTCCTCTAAGTTATAAATTACAAACTCCCACTCTAAAACACCAGAATCCCATTGGTTTAGGGCACCCTCTCTTTGTTAAAAGGTTTTGGCCCTTTTGGCTTCCAATTTTGCCATTGATAATTTCTTACCCACCTTGCTTCCCTTGGTCATGCTGGAGAATACTAAAAATAATTATTGATACTATTAATCGGTGGTTGTGTGAAATAATTTAGAAACGCTTTGTAAAAGAAAATCCTAAATGAGATGCTAACAAGACAAGAGCGACCCAATCGCCTTGCTGGTAAATGTTCTCAATCTGATGGACCTAGCTATGGGCCTATGGCGGGAGCATATTGCAATAGCCGCTTACTTGGGCGACGTGCAAATAATTAAAATTTAAGAAATACAAATTAAAAGGGTGAACAGTAGCATATTACAGATGAAAATTTACATCATATTATATAAAAATAAAAAAATGTTTAAAATTCAACGTATGGATTTATTTATTAAAGAATAAAAAGAGAATAACTACACGTTATTCTATATCATATTAAATAACTCAATAAAATATCAGTATTTTCTTTTCGGGCTTTCTCCTTCCTTTCTTATTAGAAGCTTTTTTCTTTGAATTTTTTATTAAAAAATGAGAATATTTTTTAATATTTTTATATCGTTAGAAATTTATGCTTAATTATCAGAAAGGTAAAAAACTATAAATTATTTTAAAATACCACCAGTAGTGTCCTAGGTGGGGGTTAAATTTAATAATTTATTTTAAAAATAAGTCATGTCGGTATGACATGACCCAACAGCGACCAACCCGACGGCCCTTGGCTTAGGGCTGATAGGCCACGGCGAACCTAAGCAAGAGAGACGTGGCCACCCGGGGCCCTGGAGATGTAGCCGAGACTGTCGGCGCTAGATGAAGCCCTACGTGGGCCGAGGGCATCCGGCTACCTAAACTTCCAGAAGCAAGAAGCTAGTAGTGTTGGAGTAGGGGCTCGTCATGTACCAATCGACCGAGATATTTTGCTCAGAGTAGTACGTGTGAGTCACTCACCCAACCGAGATATTGTGCTCATCCAAACGGCCGCCTCCAACGCCGTTTTCCGATATGCACACACCTCTGTCTCCCTAACCAACCTCTCTTCTCCATTGCAAAAAAGGAGGAAACAAAGATAGACTTGAGAACACTTATCTCGGGTTCTCGTCTTCATCCTCAAACGAAGCTTCTAGATCACGTGATCATTTGACTTGTTCTGGAGTCGTACTTAGTACGTTCTTGTAGTTATTTACTTTTGCTCCAAATATCCATTGCATCAATCAATTTTAGTTGTTATAATTTGAGTTAGTTTTTAGTTCATTTAGCTTCTAATCTGATTACTTATAACACATGAAGTGAATAAGGCACATTGAGAGAAGTAGTTTTAAATAAGCAATTTCTAATTGAAATTGATTTTTAAAATTAATACGCATATGTTTAGTCTTAAGAACACTATTGCTTAATATAATACATATTCAATTAATAGTAATTTAAAATAAGCAATTTCTAATTAAAATTGATTTTTTTCTTCAACTTAACCTGGTAAATAAAATTGATTGATTGCATTGAAATAAAATGGGAAGAGATCAGTATAATGTATATACAATTGATTGATTGCATGGTAATATATTCCTTTTCTTGTTTAATGTGAACGATGTAAAACATGACGTATACATTCTTAATTGTACATGCTCACGCCTTTAATCAACACGTCATATATCCAAGATACATGAATTCATTAACAAAATTTTTGTTCCTTAGAACTTCAAGTTTGTCACAAAAATTTTGTTCACATCCGTAAATATTACCATTACCGAAGCGTCCTTGCTTTCTTATATTAATATAAAGACAACTTGTACAAAAAAGCCCGTCAATTGTCGAGAGCAGTCTATTTTACATATATTTGTTATTTGAGAATATTGCTAAACATTCACTGTTATAACTATAGCCACACAATTTGTAAATCTGGTTGATAAAAAGTGAAGAGGAACTAGTCTCCAACTGATTTTAATTAAAGATTGTGGATATAAGACAAACAATTTAAGTTAAAAATAATAATTCATTCTTTGTAATTTTAATAAATTGGCGGTGTACAAATTGATCAATTGCATGGAATGCAAATAAGAAGCTTTGAAAAAATTAAATATAAGTGAGAAGAGAGTTGTGTGTATATAAATAGCTAGATACAGACATAGTATGAGAGGAGTGGATACATGAAGGCGGTGGTGAAGTGGTAGGCAGTTGGAGGGCATGCAATGGCCAGGTCCGCCCTAAAGAAGGAGAGGCCAGCCATATATTGACCGGCGGCGGTGCAATTGGACGGAGAAAAGGTCACTGCCCTCCACTTGTCTCACTCCCAACAACACCACCCCTTCCTTCCCATTCTCCCCTTCTCATCCACATCTAACCAACATCCCAACTGAAAACAAGGACACTTCTACCTCATGAACCACACTCCTCCCTTAAATACTTCCCCACCACACCATCTCAAACACTCCTTACAATTACTCCTATACACTCCACAATCTCTCTCTCCCAAATCCAAACTTTGACACCATCTTAATCTCATTTTAGCTAGTAAATTTTTTTTCTATAAGTTAATAGCCATTCTTAGATGGAGGTGCAATTCGAGTATCAGGAGAATGAGCCGCAGGAGGAGCTGGTGCCGGCGCCGGGCAGCTTCAAGCACCACTGCAGGGTGTGCAAGAGAGGGTTTGGATGCGGCCGGGCTCTCGGGGGGCATATGCGGGCTCACGGGCTCGTCGCCGGTGATCAGGAGGTCGACGTCGAGGCCGACGACGACGTGCCGGGGAGGCGGATGTACGCCCTGCGGGCCAATTCCAACCGGCTGAAGGCGTGTCAGGCGTGCGACAATTGCGGGATGGAGTTCTCCTCCTGGAAGGGCTTTCTTGATCACCACGGCAAATGCAGCTCCGGAAATGGCAACGACGGCAACCAAGTGGGAGACGACAACGTTAACGATTCGGCGCTGTCGTCGCCTAGAAGTCACGACGTGGACATCGATCAGGACGGCGGCCGAGTGGGCGCCGGTGGATGGTCCAAGTTGGGGAAAAGGTCGAGTCGATCAAGATCGGTCGCAAAGCCGGCCGACAGCGGGTCGCGTTCCGAAGAGGAGGTGTTGGCCAATTGGCTCCTGATGCTCTCCTCCTCCTCCTCTTCCGCCACTGTTGCCGACCAGGGCTTGAAGGTGGAGCAAGTGGCAGAAGAGGACCTCGGGGAAGAAGACAGGATTGAATCAAAAGATGGCGATGAAAAGAGGACGACTGAACCGAAGGCGGCGTTCCAGTGCAAAGGCTGCAAGAAAGTGTTCGCATCGCACCAAGCACTCGGCGGCCACCGGGCCAGTCACAAGACCGTCAAAGGCTGCTTTGCCGCAAGGCTAGACCAGGACGGCGGCGATGGCATTCCGCCTTCTCCTCGCAACGAAGAGGACGATGAGAAGGCCAAACCCAGCGACACGGTGCCGCCGACCCCAAAGAGGAAGCACAAGATGCACGAGTGCACTATATGCCGCCGGATATTCTCGTCCGGCCAGGCACTCGGCGGCCACAAACGGTGCCACTGGATCACCTCAGCCGGCATGCTGGATCACACCACAACATCGCCTCCATGGTCCAAGATTATTAATCCTTCCCACTTGCGAGACTCATTCTTTCTACAGCCTCACTCTGACGGTATCCCCATGGTGGTGAATGGATCGTCGGCGCCAATTGATCTGAACTTGCCGGCAACGGAGGCCGAATCGTTCACCTCAGATTCAATACTACAATGAGATTATTAGCCACAAGGATGATGGTGATGATGGTGGTCAAGTGGAAGTGGAAAGGAGGATGAAATTAGCGAAATTGAGAGATCTGAGAGCGGCCATGGAGAATGTGGGTGGAGATGCTTCTCCCTGGCTGCAGATGGGAATTGGTTCAACTGCAACAAATGTTGTAGTTGGAGCTCACACTTGATTTTTGAAGCCACAATTATTATAGGGATAAGTTTTTTATTATTAATTTTTTAGCATCATGATCATTTGATTCATTACTTGAAATATTATTGATCATTGATGCATGCACTGTGATTGATTTGAATTACAAGAAGAGTAGGGACAATAGGAGGAGGCATTTTTTGTGAGAAGATTTTGATTAATAAAAGAGGTAGTCTTTTCATTAGTGAGACACGAGCTGATCAGTTTCTTTGTGTTTACCTGTTTTCTGGGTCATGTTCTTGGCGTTGTTTGCTTCCTAGCTTTCATGGGGTTTGCATGTTGACTGGTTCACTGATCTGATCTTCAATGAAGAACCCTCATCGCTATGAACTTGGGGCAGGACCTAGATTGAAAACACATGATTTACCTCGAAGAAAGAAGACATGATTTTATAAGGCTTTCATTTCGTGATAATGTGGAAGGATTCTTTAAATAGGCAAACACAAACAGCGTCCTTGTATATATTAACTTATCAGCTATATATAACTAGCACTTAGCTCCATGTCTAGACCAAAAGCCTAAGTCAATGGCTAATAAAGTAAGCCACCTGAGAACATCATCCTAAATTTTTGGTAGATTAAGGCAGTAATTTTTATATCATAATGGATCAAGCCACAGTAAATTAATCGTCCTATACCATTGGAGGACATATACATATGATAGAGAAAAGCTATATTTTTCAGTTTAGAGTTTGTTTGGTTGGGGTAAAAGAATATGAAATAATTAAGAATATATTTTGAATGGCAAGCTTTATTAAAAATAATGTAGTCTCTTTGTAATCAATACAAAATGAAGTACAAATACAATATCTTTTTTTATCAAAATAATAATGGATACAACCGAAGACTGTTAATGCAACAATGTTCTCTAATTATTTTATAATATTGTCTTTTATTTCTTATTTATAAAATAAAATAAATTACAATTTTCCCTTTTTTATTATAATTAGAAATAAAAAACCTAAATCATCTAAAACTAGATCCTATCTTAAGTTTAATAATTATTAAGTGTTTGGTCGCGTGATTTCCCTTCCCACGGTCATGTTTGCTTCATGTTAGATGAGTGGGTTCGGTGAAACCAAAGGCGCCCTTACTGCTAAAAGAAAGCGTGTGAGTAAAATAAATAAAATGTCGCGAGTAAGGAATAAACATCTAAGATTGTTTACGTGGTTCTTTAGAATTCAACTTGAATCCCTAAGTTAGTCCACAGTAGCTTGATAATAATGAATTGACTATTTTCCCTTTGATTTTACACTTTACACAAAATGGTAAATTTTAGTGCCTTTAATTTGCCTTTGATAATTTCAATTTCAAAATCCTGGTTCGTCTTCTTATTGTCTTCAAATCTTTTAATAACCCCACCATTGTGTCCAGAGCTTCCAAAAATAGTGGGGTAGCAACTTTTGCCTCTATCCGAGGTCTAAAAGGCCTTTAAATAATTTCTGGGGTGCTAATGGATTAAACCGAACCACTTCGGGTTAGTTTAAACTAGGAAAATGCTGGACAAGACTAGGTGGCATACTTAGATGCTGGGTTGAGGATGGGTGTTGTGTGCTAGTAGCAAGGACAGGTAGCAGACGAGTCACAAACAGGATTCGAGCAATCCGATCACGGTCACAATTCATGGGCAATGGAAAGTGGTCACCGGTCCGAGCAGAGCAAGTGGACTCAATCCACTAAACAAGCCACTAGGGCTAATGGTGCAATGGTGGCTTTGGTGGTTCCAGTGAGGGCTTTTCCTATGATTGTGGTGAGGAGAGGCTGCCCAGAACAATAATAGATCTCCAACTAGTGAGGGGATTGATGGTGGTCCTATGGTCGATGTCAACAACAGCGGGCAGCGGTGGCGGTGGAAAGCTCCATTGAACTATTTTGTGGCCTCGCTTTGTGCCAATTCCCAGCGACAGTGGAAGCATACTTATGTGGTACTTGCCCTGAGATTGTCTCTGGTGATGGAGTCAACAAAGTGGAGGTAGTGGCGGAAGCGGAGATGGCCTGGGTCATCCTTTGCTTGCTGCTATCGCACAACTCTAATGGACCACTTTTGGGTGACATTCTTAGAGATGACGACTTCCTATCTAGTGGATCTCGATCAAAATTTGTTCTCTATGCTGAGGAGAGCCCAGTAGAAGTGGTGTCATGGCCGACAGTGAGTTGGGTTGGCCAGACAGTGGCTTCAAATTTGATGACACATTTCTGACTTCTGATCCTTTCTTCTCTAGTGGGCCACTTCTTGGCTATTTCCCAGTAACAGAGGGCTCCTCCAGTAGTGGTTCTCGGCTGTATCTCGTGGTGGGTATTGACATGAGTGTATTGGTAGAGGCGAAGAGGCCAAAGTTGATCTATGCTCTCCAGACAAAGGTAGGGAAGATGGCAGCTTGCAAGTTCTCCACATCTCCAGTAGGGGCTTTTCTTTGCTTTTCTGGCAACGGCGGGCTTCTCTGGTGGGGCAGCAAGGCACGGGTTGACAGAGGGATGTGCAGGCTATAATCTTATCATCCGGAATTGGTCTGTAAAGGTGTTGGTTGGCCGGCGACAAGCCCCCAAAAGCATCCTCTTCGCGGTGAGATTCATGCGACGTCATGCATCTTTGGTGGTGGTTCTTGGCTGGGTTGTGTTGGGAGCACTCTAATGTCTGCACCGGTGGGCTAAGGGGTTGTTGGAGGTGCTGCTCTGGCAAGGGGCTCCTCCCCTTCTTCCTTTCTTCTTTCTTCTTTTCTTCTTCTCCCTGTTTTTTTTAACAAACGACCCATACTCCACCCGCCCCCACCCCACCCCACCCCCATTATTCTCCTTCATCAATTGTGTATTCATAAAACTCTAAGCCTCCAATTAGTTCCATGATTTATGGCTTCCAATCCTCACATATCTCCTCTTATCTTCTTCCTTTGATTTTAGAACTAATGTGGAATGTTTTTAGATGATGGCTAGCTGTGGAGGCATGGACTCGACCAGGGGGTTCAATTATAATGTTCGGACAAACATTAAGTAGATTTATGAAATTAGCCAATTGATGAATATATATTAAATAATTAATAAATAATAATATATTAATTTTTTAAAATAGATATAATATATAAAACTATAATAAATAATAATATCTCTTCTAATACAAATCAAGTAAAATAAATAAATATCACAGAAAAACTTTTAATTAAAGTGTGCATTATATTCTAACTTAATTTAAATTTATGTAAAATCTAAATCAGTCATGAATATTACGTGCATTGTGTAGGAAAGCAACTACTAATTCTTATTTCAAACACACATTTATAAATACTCCACCTTTTTATCGAATATATTAATTATATTCTATTATTTGTAGGTCTACTTAAAATTTTTAAAACTTTAGGATTTTCCTCTCATTTTTCTATGGACGCAAAGGTGGTCAGCCAACTCCCTTATGTGCTCACTGATCACTCTAGTATATGGTTCTTCCTAGCATGTCTGGCTAGCTACTAGCCCATGGTTTGGCTTGCTAGATGTGAGTACAATGGTGCTCAGTGGATGCCTTTGCAGTGAGACTAATTTTCAACCTATAAATACCCCATCATTTCCACCATTTTTCACCTCAAATAAAAGGTGTAAAAATCATGCAATGATCTACTATGTGTTTACATGAGACTCACTAAGTTTGGAGTATTTGGGTATCATTTAGGTGGTTAATAAAGTCAGTTAAGTTGGGCGGACAGAAATGAATGGTTAGACCTTAGTTCCTTAGCTTGGTTTATAAAGTTCAAAAGCTTAGTTGTTTGGTGGTAAAATGTTCTCCAGACCTCAGCTTATGTCCTACATGACCATTCTAAAATTTGATAGCCTTCAAATAAGTACGCTAGAAAGTAGAAATTTCTCAAGCCACTAGGGACAAGCCTCTCCTAGGCAACTCTAGAAATTTCCCTCCCAATGCCACCCAGTCCCAATTTTGCTCATACCAAAATACTTGAACTTTTGGTCTAATAATTTATAGGATTATAGTTCAAGGTGTTGCTAGATTTCATAATTTTTCTTGAATTAATTGGAGTCTCCAAGCCCATGAACAAGCCCTAAAATATTTAGTGTGCATCCTAGGAATACTATTCCCAGCACCTTAACCTTACCTTAGTGGGCCTTATTTGTCATGTAAACCTATGCTTTAGTGAGTCAGATCCTCTATAATGACCCGACCTAAGTGCAACATAATGGGCCTAAGTCATCTCTTCAAAAATAGTTAAGTGAAGTTTAATAACTATAGTCCAATCCCATTTACAAATAGGATCTTACCCTAATAGGTATTTGATATAGAACTGAGTTGAGAGATCTTACAATTCACCCACTTTAGGAAATTCTATCCCCGAAATTCGTACACATTCGTCGTAACTAGTCCCAGCCCATGCCCGTCTTTGACCTGTGACCAGCATCTTAGCCAACATCCCTAGTCTAGCCTGCCATCTAACACAGAACTAGGTTGCCTTGATATCATCTGACCCAAAGTGAAAACTAATGGGTCTAAGTCATCTCTTCAAAAGTTGTTAACTGAAATTAAAGATCTTTAGTCCATTCCTACTTATAAAAAAGTTTTTATCCTAGTAGGTATTTGATCTAGGACTAAATTGAAGGATCTCACAGCCAATCATTCTAAATTTCAAGCCATTTGGAGTTCGTTTGGCCCATCAGAAAAATTGTGGGTTAAGCAAGTTCTATTGGGTGACGTTAGGCCCTAAGTGCGGTTAATCAATAGTCTTACCAAAAACCTTCAAAGCTCTAATTAAGTTACTTAATGATGTGTAACAAGTATTTAAGTAAGATAATCGAGTTAATTAAGTTTCAGAGTATGTCCGTGCTTGTGTGGATGCTTTCCCTCGTTTTGCATACAAGTTTAGTTAAACTGTGATTAAGGTATCATCTTATTAGGACGAGGAACTCCACTCATATTGGTTTGTAAAACTCTTTTGTTCTCTCTCCTGTTTGACTCCTTGAGAGAGGGTTTTGATGAGTTTTAGACAATAGGATGACGTCAATGGCATTTTATCTTATCCACCGATGTCAGGCCATTTAGCTGCAAATTATTAAAACGTCAAGGCTGAGATCTTTTGATGGTTTTTAAAAATTAAGGTCCAGAAACATTACAATATAAGTCCCTACTCAAGCCAATATATAAGTATACGAGGGTTTATAGTTTTTACAATAAGAGTATTGTACAAAGATATAAAGATTACACTAGTACTCATTTCACGATGAGTAATGCAATGTAAGAGAGTACTACGTAACATAATACATTTTCAGAATTTGTGTCATTAACTTAATAATTATTCCAAGTCATCTAAGTACTATGGAGGGCAAAACATGGGGGATGTGAGGGCATAAGTTATATGTATGCACCGATTTATTGTACATGAAATAATTCTTGACATATTGCTGCCATGTGAAGCTTTCATGAAGTTCAATTTTTCTCATGGGTAATAGAATATCCATATGCAAGTATTGAATTATCGGTGACTATTTTTGAACAGGTAATTTAACTTATTTGACTACCGACGTTTTTATATTATCTATGTAGGTGAGGTCCCTTGGAGTCGGCTAGCTTAGGCACATGGATTGGAGGGATCACGGTGGTGGCGGGGGACTGTGTTATGCTTTGATGTTGTCTTTGGAACTATGATTTGTGTTGTACTATCATTTGGGCATGTGCCCTAAATTTCATTTTGATAATCAATTATGTATGATTTTGAGATGGGATTGATATGATGCATGTGTTTAATCGTATGACTGATATTACTTCATCCTTATTGTTATATCATTGTGGAGGGTGATATCTTTGTGGAAAAGTTTAACAACATTATGCATGGTGTGTAAGGATCAAAAGTCCCAAAACTGATGTTGGAACACAAAAAGTTCGTCAAACATATTTAGGTGTAACTGTGTGTGTGATAGAGTAACAAGGACTTGAGAAGCTTACAATTCACACTACTTGAACAGTCTATTTAAAGACAAAACGTTCGGGTATGACATCTTAGCACTTGAGGAATGCCTATGTTGAGTTTAAATAATCATTGTGGGACATGTGGAACAGGTAACCATGACCTAGTGTATCTTTTATTATTGGTTTAGCATCATTTACGAATAAGATACTTAACTCAAAGATCATGACTAAGTATAAGGACAAGATCATGCATCCACATCTTTAATGTCCTAACTTCTTAGCTAGAGTAGAGGTGGGTGCTACCTCTATTGTAGTTTGGAGGGATTATAAGCAATTGTAAAGTCATCCTCTTAGTTGGTAGAGAGGTGTTGCCTCTCTTGTGACTCAGAGTGCGTAAGTGAAGATCCTTCCTATAGTATGTACGATCAGCAATTATTGTGTGATATCTATGTAAGCTTTTCCTTCTTAAGCCTCTTTGACGGTTGAAATCTACTTCCCTAATGTCAGTTAGAGCCAGAAGCCCAATGAATAGCTTTATGATTTATAACATCAGGATTTAGTCCTTGTTCGAGCTGAATTTGGGTGTTACAAATTAAATTTGAGATTTCACATGCAATGAACACCTCACAACCACTGCTCATCAGTCCCTAATCACATTGATAAGAGATGATCAACGGATCACTATCTCGGCCTGGACCCTAGAATGCTATCTTCACGTTTCGTCTAAGGCCAAGGTGAACCTCTTCCTATAATCAACAGCTCTTTGTGTCTCGACATATAGTCCACCCTGAAGATCGCATCAAACTCTTGCACCAGGAGCACTGTAAAATTAGTAAACAAGATGTGTTCTTGTATGGCCATAATAACACCTCTCATATACTCCAATGGTGAGGATTGCTATGGCACGAAAGTCTAACATATGAAATATGTGTGCTACTAGAGTTGAATAAAACAACAATAGGAGCTGAGTCCATGAGTAGTATACATGTGATCACTACAGCATCCTACACAACCTCATTAGCATATGCAGTATACACTCTGCCTGCTGCTCAGCTCTATCTACATGTCCTTGCGCTAGTGGCCTTGCATTTACCCTTTGACAAGCTGTGGCACCCCCCGCCCCCCTTATCTCTGCTGGCCATGCTACTATTGACCACCGCGGCGCTACTGTCCCTTCCCCAACTATTGATGTGGAGGTAGGGGCAAGAGAGCATGCTCCGCTAGCATTGGAAATATATCCTGAGTCTATTGGGGGCGATGCTAGAACTGTTGTTGTTGCCTAGGCTAATACTACTGCAACTGTTGAAGCCTATGCTGATACTGCTGCTACTAGTATGGATATTGCTAGGCTAGGTGCGGACACTCAATTGTGGCCACAAGCAAAGCATGAACCAGTACCCTTCATACAATAACCTAGATGCCTCCTCTGGTAGTGGGGCACACTGGGTAGTCCTAACCACCCTTCTGTTGGACCCTCTGATATTGTTGTACCTATAATTGCCTGGGCACTTGCTGCACTAGCTAAGCCTGGACTGTATGAACAGCCATGACATCATCAATATGATGCCTCTACGATGCTCCCTACTGATCCTAACCTTTGCCTCTATGTCTCTGCCCAAATTACAGCTAAGTAGACTACCCATGAGATCTCCTCATGTGACGACTATGGTGAGCGGCCTCATCCTCCATAGCCCTCACTACTACCTCCTTAAATGTAGCACAGTGGAACATAGACATAGCCAACATAAAGCTCAAGTGGAGTCCTCTCACGAACTTCGCTATCCTCTGCCTCTCAGTGTAGAAGGTTCCTATGAGATCCCTCAATTTAATCCCGCATCTAATACATACTAAGATAAAATCCTATTTATAAGTGAGAATGTACTATAGATCTTTAACTTGGTTAACCAGTTTTGAAGAAATGACTTAGCCTATTAGTTTACACTTTAGGCCCGGTCATTACAGTTCCTAGTACTAACATCTCTAAGGCTAGTAATCTAGCATGGTACTCTTCCATTATCATATCTCTCTACTCCAAAGCCATGAACTCTATCTTTTTGTCTTCATTCATCATCACAGAGAAGTAATGGTTATAGACAATCTCATGGAACTCTTCCCAGAATATCCCCTTAGTATGGTGACTCCCCAAGGAAGAAGCAAGAATAGATTGCCACCAATTTTTCCCTATCCTCTGATTGCTCCACTTACAACTCAAAACCACAACTTTGGATGGCATCCCCTATGCTCAAGCTCAACCTCAGTATCATCAAAGCACACAAGTGCAGCCTCTGAATTTGTGCCTCTAGTGAAGAGATTGCATCCATTTTTCATGAATCAGACCATGTCCCATTTCAATGAGAGACGTGCACATGGCATCCTAAGATCTTTCCATGCTCAAAGTGTCTGGGCCTCATTGCATCGCCCTTCTCACTCCCCTACCTCAAACCAAGAGCCCTCATTGTCAATTCTTGTAGCTGGAGCATCAAACCACTAAGCTACCCTACTGGTGGAATGGTGTACTACCCAATTATTGGAGGCATGGTGAACTATCCCACTGCTGGCTACAGCTAAACCTAGACCAAAAAACTGCTCTGTTGGCTGCTACTTCGACACTGTGAACTGTCTGACTAGCGGTGTCTCAAATTGTGATGGTAACAGAGGCAGAACTTTCTCTTGATCAAAAGTAGTCAATGGGTCTCCTCCATTGGCCTCCTCTGCGTCTTGGCCATCATCACTGCCATCTCATAACCTATCTCAAGCAGGGCTCTTATATCCTCTCGGGTATGCCTCATATCCTAGCATGTTTATCTCTGCTCCTTGCTAAGGTGAGGGATCTCCTCCTCCTCAACATTGGCACCTATGTCCTCTTGGTGCTCCTCCTGATGCTTTGCTACCATGTCTTGAAGAGGAAGGCAGGGACGCCCGCCTCAAGCATGCACCAATTGTAGGGTCTCATCTCTAACTAAACTCCAGTGCGAGCCATCTGCCCAACTGCCTCTAACATGCTGCCACAATCCATATGAATGTTGATCAGCCAACACCAAACAACATTGCTTGCGAAACCGCCCTGCTGGCTGCAAGGAAAAATAAGAATATTAGCAACCTACGGCACAAGGCAACAACAATAGCAACAACAAGAAGAGAGAATGGAAAACAAAATAATAGCAAGAAAACCAAACAATAGGCGTACCTGCTAATGTAGACCATAGACCACTCAACTAGGGATGCGGGCAACACACTTTGGGATACTAATTCATGACCCATGAAAATGGAGAACCGACATAAGGACCTAACCACTCAAAGTGCCAAAAGTCGTGACCCAAGGAAAACTAATACACAAGCAACACCAAAATGCATCCAATACACCTAAGGCTTGTTCATGCAAGTAGGACAACCTAGATGAGTTGAACTTACGAAGAAGACTAAGTTTTTAGAGAAAATCCAGCAGAGTCTCCCTTATAAATAAGAGGATAGAAAAATTTATACAAGTTAAATACTTATCATTGAATCACAGAAGAATTACCGAACATTTCATAATATCACTTGGCATTCACGAAAGCATTCCCAAGGCATCATGTGTAAAACCTGTGACTCGCGTTAGGGTTTTATACTAGTGAACCAGGCTATTCACTCATCAATTCGAGTCGAGTCAATTTTAAAACACATGCGCTGAGCTGAGGCTGATCATGTATTATGAGCCATGAAGGTCAAAAGTGCTCAAGCATATGATGATAATGTCATTAAAACCGTAGGAAAATGTATTATCATAATATATGACAGTATGTTAGTTTTTATTTTATTATTATTTTATTCATTTCATCGCAGAATTTGATTTAGGACAATTATCATGTTAGGTTGTAAAACCCGTGACTCGAGTCAGGGTTTTACGTTACCGAACCAGTCGGTTCAACAGTTGGTTCGAGTCGAGTCAGTTTCATGAACCGCGTGCTGAGTCGAAGCCAGCCGTGAGTTATGAGCAATGAGAGTCAGGTGTACCTGAATATATGATGATAACGTCGAGAAGATGGTGATATATGAGTTATCAGAATATATGAAAGTATGCAGTATTTTTTTCTTTTTATATGTTTGATCGTAGAAATAGTTTTAGGCCGAATAACGCGTTAGGACGCGTTGGATTATATTCGGGTGGGTTATTAGTTATAGAGCATGCCATTTGGATGTTGTTGTGCTTTTTTTATTTTATGGAATTTTTCCATATTTTTCTAGATTTGTTTTAGAATTTATTGCGAACTAGTTATTATTTTGACTCGAGTAGGAATCGAGTCAATACTTATTTACGAAATTGCCACTAGAGCATTTCTTCTCCCTCCCGACACTTCTTCACCCAAACCCTCACCGGTATGTGCTACCGCCACCGACACCACACTGCCGCCGATCGACGCCGCTCCGCCTTGCCACGCCATCGCCGTGCCGCCCCGACCGACCCCGGCCACCGATTGCCTGCCGGCGTGCCGCCGCGATGCCACGAAGCCACTTCGGCTGTTGCCACTTCGGGCCGGATTCCGCCGCCGTTCGGTCGCTGTCGCCACCGCTGTGACCACCAGTCTCACCCTCTCGCCGTCTCCGACATTTCCCCCACCATCCCGAGGGCCGTCGAGGCCGGCCGCAGCCCCGATCGGAGCACACCGCCGTCGCCGCCCGTTTTCAACTCCGCCGCAGACAGCCATCGCTGCCCCGGCTGCTTTGTTTGACACCACTATCGGACCATGCTCGTTGAGCCGGTATTGATAGACCCCCTGATTCCCCAGTCCCGAATCACCGCCGGAAGACCGCCGCAATCCGCCAGAAAACTGCTGACACTCGCCAAAAAACTACCGGAACCGCTGGAAAATTAGATTTGTGGGAAATTCGCCGGATCATCCACCGAACGCACCTGGTCCAATCTAATCGGACTTCGGATGCCGCTAGGTGCCGAATTCGAGTTTCAAGCAACGAAACAGAAACTCTAGCCGTCGCAGATTTTCGACGACACGAGGTATAATTTATTTTAACTTAATTATTTGAAAGTATTGATTATTAGAATTACATGCTAGGATTGGTGAATTGTGTGTTATAATAATATATATAAATGTAGATTTGATTAAGGATTAAATACGAAATTTGTTTAATTGAGTGGTGTTAAAAATGGAGGCTAAGAAATTAATTAGGGTAACTAGGTAATGATCATGATCTAATGCAAACTAGCCTAAGTAGACTTGCTAGAATTGATATAAGTTGATGTGTGTTGATTGATGCGTGATTGTGTGTGCATGCTATAGGATGTCTGATTCATCATGCGGGCGTTAGTTTTAAGCTTGATTGTGTAGGTACGGTGTAGGAGCTCACAGCCTACGCGCGTGGACCCGTTTGGAGCTTCTACCAGGTCCGTTTAGGACTCGTTCTCTGTTTTTACGCTACTCTATTGTGTATTTGATTTTTATCATGTGCATGACGAGTTAAGTGGCGTTTTATCGAATCCCACTTAACTCGGGCCATTTAGCCAATGATTTTTCGGATTAATAACCCTCGAGGATGAGATCCCTCGAGTTTGTTTTCGAACTTCAGATCCAGCTCATGATGCCTTCGGGCCTATTGTATAAATCCCAACCTAGACCTATATATATATGTATAGTTTTCGCGTTTTCAGTGAGAGATTGAATGAGGGAAATCCGACCACCGTGCTATGCGAGCGGGCACGTGTGAGTCGATAGTGGGCTCTGGAAAGGTGTGTGGGCCGTTTCATTCCCGAGGGATCCTGGCAACTCCACCTTTGAGTTCCTCAAACCCGGAGAAGTGTGGAGGTTCACGGGTACTGCAATGCAGCGCATGTCTAGACTTGTGGTTTCAAAGGGTACTAAAGGCGACTGCCTAAGAGTGCTCGGCCTTCGTACTCAAGGCCAGGAATAATATGGAAGGTGGAGAGGGCGGAAAGGAATGAGATTTGATGCGAGAAGCAATAGAGAAATGACCAAGGTATGAGAATGAGAAAGAAAGGGGGACGCTGTCGACCCGGTGGCGACGGCTCCCATATGTGCCCTGATGAGAGTTCTTGAGGAAGTATATGGTTTTCATTCAACAAGAGAGTTTGCTCTCCTGTACTAGATTGATATTAGTTATATTCCGGGCTGGTAATACTCATTACTAATGGTTTTCTCTATATATATGTAGGTGAGGAATGCGAACGATGAAAGCTGTCGTGACTACAGAGGAGCAGCACAGAATCGCGCACACATGTACCTGCCACGTGTAATGTATAATGATGATGTGTTAATGCTATGTGAATGATAATTTGGATGTGTTTGTTTGGATGAATTGCCTGTTATAAAATGAACGGATAGATGTGAATGAGTAGGGAGCCTTGAGTTCAGCCTCGGCTTAGATGAAAACAAATGAGATAATAATGCAATGCCACGGTGCCAAGAATAGGCATTTTAGGGACGAAATTCCCTAAGGTGGGTGGATTGTGAAATCCCTCAACTTAGTCCCACATCTAATACCTACTGGGAAAAAGATCCTGTTTATAAGTGCGAATGGACTATAGATCTTTAACTTTCGGGGGTACACATTTTAAAGAAATGACTTGGCCCATTACGTTGCACTTTGGGCCGGGTCGTTACACAACTCCACCTTTGAGTTCCTCAAACCCGGAGAAGTGTGGAGGTTCACGGGTACTGCAATGCAGCGCATGTCTAGACTTGTGGTTTCAAAGGGTACTAAAGGCGACTGCCTAAGAGTGCTCGGCCTTCGTACTCAAGGCCAGGAATAATATGGAAGGTGGAGAGGGCGGAAAGGAATGAGATTTGATGCGAGAAGCAATAGAGAAATGACCAAGGTATGAGAATGAGAAAGAAAGGGGGACGCTGTCGACCCGGTGGCGACGGCTCCCATATGTGCCCTGATGAGAGTTCTTGAGGAAGTATATGGTTTTCATTCAACAAGAGAGTTTGCTCTCCTGTACTAGATTGATATTAGTTATTTTCCGGGCTGGTAACACTCATTACTAATGGTTTTTCTCTATATATATGTAGGTGAGGAATGCGAACGATGAAAGCTGTCGGGACTACAGAGGAGCAGCACAGAATCGCGCACACATGTACCTGCCACGTGTAATGTATAATGATGATGTGTTAATGCTATGTGAATGATAATTTGGATGTGTTTGTTTGGATGAATTGCCTGTTATAAAATGAACGGATAGATGTGAATGAGTAGGGAACCTTGAGTTCAGCCTCAGCTTAGATGAAAACAAATGAGATAATAATGCAATGCCACGGTAGATTGTTATGTTTTGTTGTATTTTGATAAAATATTTATATACCTTTGTTGTGGACAGGTTGGCCCTTATTGCACTTTTAAGGGAAACTCTTTCCGTTTTTAGGTAGTAGTATATATATATTTTTGGTTTCTCATTTATTGTTTTTTTTTGTTTTGCTTGCATATCATCACATGCATGTAGGACTCCATTAGAACCCAATTGTTCCCATTCATGCATCTCATGGTTGCATCCCCATCTTAAGACACCGAGGGCAGATCCGGGTCGGCTTAACCGAACACAGTAGATTAGCAAACGGTTCGGTCGCCAGTGACATTTTCGGGTCGGTTCAAGGGTGAGCCGAAACGGGGTGTTACAATAGTGGTATCAGAGCCAACCCCTGGTTGATTAAGATGGTAGATAAGTTACAAGTTACATGTGTGCTGAAGCTGCTCCAAGCTGTACCGATAGTGTAACGACCCACCATTCGTCACAACATTGTGGGCCTAGCTGACAAGGTGTTACTCAAAATTTAAGCAAATATGTCTAACATTTTTGTAAACAAAAACATATATAAAGATCCCACAGTCTTGGACCGTTTCCCAGTAGCCGCACTTATTTCTCAAATAGTAACAAAAGAAAGGAGTCCTCATATTTATTTTGCTCCATGCTCTGGTTGTCAATCACCTAATCTCGTATCTGCACACCTGCGGAGGCAATTCCGCGTTAGTGATTACAACACTAAGTAGTATAATAGATAAAACAAAACAAGCACATTCCACTATTTCCTTAAGTTTATTTTAATATGCGGTGGAGCGATTCCGCTGTACTCCAAAACAATGCGAAGGAGGTATCTGCTGTGATCCGCACACCCCGGCGGTAGCCCTTTTGTGGGGAGGCTACCACTATCGTCTCCAGTGCCAGTGCCTCACACACCCCGGCCGTAGCCTTTTTGTGGGGTAGCTACCACTGCACTCAGGTGATTGCTGTGCCTCGTTTGTGGGGAAGCTCTCACTACCAATTTTAGTGCCAGTGCCTCGCACACCCCGGCCGTAGCCTTTTTATGGGGAGGCTATCACTGCACTCCGGTGCCAGTGCCTTGCACACCCCCGCCATAGCCTTTTTATGGGGAGGCTATCACTGCACTCAGGTGATTGCTATGCCCCGTTTGTGGGGAAGCTCTCACTGCCAACTCTAGTGCCAATGCCTCACACACCCCGACTCGTAGCCTTTTTATGGGGAGGCTATCACTGCACTCCAGTGCCAGTGCCTTGCACACCCCAGCCGTAGCCTTTTTATGGGGAGGCTATCACTGCACTCCTGTGCGATGGAGGAATCACTGTGCCTTGCTCACCCCGGCCGTAGCCTTTTTATGGGGCGGCTATCACTACTCCAAAACAATGTCGATGCATTACACAATTTACGCACATAATACTACCCAGTGTCGGACTGAGTCAATTCTTTGACCCCGATTGCACTCAGTGCATGGTGGTCGAATCTAGGCTCAGGCCGACCAAGGCTACCAATAAGGAAAATACGACGTTCTACCTATTATACGAACCTGACTTGTGATTTTGTCTGACTATGAACCATTAACCCTAATCTAAATAAGGGCATAAAATTATACATTAGTATAATTTTATTTTGCATGAACCTACATGCAACTACATGACTAATATACTATCAATTTTAAATGATGTAATTAGTTCATGTTAGTCTTTATTTCTTATTAAATTTTCAGCAATTCTAATGATAATTAATTATTAATTATCCCCATCCAAATCCCCATTATCTAATTGATAATTCAATTATTTACATATCCCATACTTTAGTCTTTTGTATTTACCTTATATTCTAACTCAACTGCATCGAGTTCTCCTATATTGACCTAGTTGCCATCCCACTTTAACAATTCATTTAACGACCCCAAAGCTCCCAGCTTTATTGTAATCAACCAGCAAAAGCCGGTATTTTTACCATGCATGGCGACTAACCAGTAATGTGGCGACCTCCAATTGCTGCTATGGCGTCACCAAATTGGCCACCACATGGCAACCCTCAACCAGTCCTTGGTGACCCCATCCTGGCCACCCAAACAGCAACCCCGACCAGACCCATGGCGACTATTCTAGTCAGCCACATAAACAGCACCCGACCAGCCCGTCTTCTTTTCCTTCCACCCAATCTCAGACCCCATCTTCTATCTACCCCACTAATCTGATTGGAAAAACACCAAAGATCCAACCTTTATCCGCTGCTGTCTCATGGAACTCGGACTACGCCCTACATGGGGACCTTAATTTCACCATTCATGGTGGCCGACCAGCAGCCATGGCGACCATGTCCTGCCCCAGTCAAGGTGACGACCAGCACCACCCCATGTGACGACCAGTCTGCCCTTTCCATGGCGGATCCACGTCTGGCCAGCAACACCACCCAATCAACACCAACCTGGTCTCCCAACACTTCCTGATTTACATCTCTCCCCGCCGGTCTGACTCGGCCACCCAAGGCGACTCCGTCCGGTCAGCAGCACCGCTGGGAACACTCCCTACTTCTAGCACGTCAACCCTACTCACAAGGATGGAGGATGGTGTTGTTGCTGCTGCTAAAACAGCAGGACATCCTCCTGGTTTTCTTCTTCCCTTGTTGATTTCTCATTTGATTCTTATGTTTAACATGT
The DNA here is from genome assembly GCA_033002965.1 of Piper betle. Classification (NCBI taxonomy): domain Eukaryota; kingdom Viridiplantae; phylum Streptophyta; class Magnoliopsida; order Piperales; family Piperaceae; genus Piper; species Piper betle. The sequence goes on along the minus strand of JAURVB010012609.1, from coordinate 154,866 downwards.
TTATGATTTATGCAACATGTGTATGCATGCAACAAAAGAAAAAGAAAGGAAAAGGAATTACCCGAGCGAAGGAGGAAAGCCAGCATCTGTCCAAGGAGGAGAAAGATGTAGAAGACGCCCTCCCCTTCTCCTTTTATAAAGAATGAAATGACGGCTAGGGTTTGTGGAAACACCCTTTCACCGCAATTCCTTTAATCGGGTAATTGGGTAATCAATACGGTTCACTTAACCATTTCACTTAACCTCTTAAACGGGTACATGGCATGATCCACTTAAAAGGGTTAAATGGATAAATAATGTGCTCGACTTGACCGATTCAAGTAGAATCGTCCGGTTAGAAATTACTTCTCAATTAACCGGGTAATTCATACCTAACCAGCTAACGAAATTTTTTCCCTACGTTCGATTCCCCCGCATCAAACGTTATTATTATTATTATTATATATATATATTTATTATTTTATTATTATTATTTTTTCCGGGTCTTCACAATCTCCCCAACTTAGAATTATTTCGTCCCCGAAATATCATAGCATAAATAGGATGTTCATGACTAAGTACATCTCCGGTATAAGTTCATGTTACAACAATTACACGGACTTATGCTACAAACAGGCTAGGATATTTTCTGGCCATTTCCTGTTCAGTCTCCCATGTAGCTTCTTCTGATCCCTGATTTCTCCATAATACCTTTACCAAAGGGATCTCCTTGTTACGGAGTGTCTTTGTTTCCCTTGCCAAGATGCGAATCGGTTTTTCCTCGTAGGTTAAATCCGATTGCAGCTCTAAATCTACAAAATTTGTGATAATGTGATTCTCATCTCGTACATATTTCTTTAGCATTGACACATGAAACACATTGTGTACACCATCAAGGCTTGGTGGTAATGCTAATCTATATGCACAACTTCCGATTCGATCCAGAATTGGAAATGGTCCTATGAATCTTGGCTTCAACTTCCCTGATGTTCTAAATCTGATCACTCCCTTCTTAGGTGAGGTCTTAAGGTAGACGAACTCCCCAACTTGGAATTCTAAGTCCTTCCTTCGAGTGTCAGCATAACTTTTCTGCCGATCCTGAGCTGCCTTAAGCCTTTGCTGGATGAGTTGCACCTTTTCAGCTGCTTCTCTCACCATCTCTGGCCCGACTATAACCATCTCTGTAGACTCCAACCAGCATGATGGAGATCGACAAGGCCTACCGTATAAAGCTTCAAACGGTGCCATTCCTATACTGGCTTGGTAAGAGTTATTATAGGTGAATTCAGCCAAGGCTAAGTGTTTCTCCCAATCTCCTCCCCAGTCGAGGATGCAAGCTCTCAACAAATCCTCCAAGGTTTGATTGGTCCTCTCACTCTGACCATCAGTTTGGGGGTGATATGTTGTACTTAACTTGATTTGGGTCCCCATAGCTTTTTGGAAAACTTCCCAAAAATGTGACGTGAATAGGGGATCTCTGTCAGAGACTATCTCCTTTGGAATTCCATGCAGCCTGACAATGTTATTTATGTACAGTTCTGCTAAGTATTCCGTTGTCCTAGTTGATTTTGTGGGGATAAAGTGAGCTGCCTTAGTCAAACGGTCCACAACTACCCATATAGAGTCATGTCTCTTCAAAGTCCTTGGGAGTTTAGTAATAAAATCACATGTGACATGCTCCCATTTCCAGGTAGGTATCTCTAAAGGTTGTAATAATCCACCGGGTAGTTGATGTTGGGCTTTGATCAATTGGCACGTCTGACACTTGGAAACAAAATCCACCACATCCCTCTTCATCCCATTCCACCAGTAGGTTCGTTTTAAGTCCTGGTACATCTTTGTAACACCAGGGTGTATTGAGAACCTTGAACGATGAGCTTCCTCCAGGATATCTCGCTTTAATGCATCATTGTTGGGTACACACAACCTCCCTCTAAATCTGATTACACTGTTGGAATCTACTACCATGTTGGGAGTTTTGTCCAACATTTCATTCAGCTTCTCATCTTCCATTTGTGTTAGCTTAACTCGGTCCACCAACTCATTAGAGATAACCAGGTTCGCCAGTAGTCCTGTCATTCGTTCCATCGGGTTAATAGCTACCACCTCAGCTGACATAGCCCAAAGTCTAGCTAGCTGTTGACCCTTGTCCACCTTGCCCTTCCGACTTAACGCGTCGGCTACAACGTTCGCTTTTCCCGGATGGTATAAAATTTGGAAATCATAGTCCTTCAAGTATTCTATCCACCGCCTCTGTCGAAGGTTAAGGTCATTCTGGGTGAAGATATACTTCAAACTTTGGTGGTCGGTGAAAACCTCGAACTGAGCTCCGTACAAATAATGTCTCCAAATTTTTAGAGCAAACACAACTGCTGCCAGTTCCAAGTCATGGGTTGCATAATTTTGCTCGTGAATCTTCAATTGGCGAGAGGCATAAGCCACCACCTTACCATCTTGCATAAGGACACATCCTAACCCCACTAGAGATGCATCACTGAAGACCACGAATCCTTCATTGCCATTTGGTATAGTCAAAACTGGTGCAGTAGTTAAACTCTTCTTCAAAGATTGGAAACTCTCCTCACACTTGTTACTCCATTCGAACTTGACTCCCTTGCGTGTAAGCTTAGTCATTGGCGATGCCACCAAGGAGAAATCTTTAATGAACTTCCGATAGTAACCTGCTAGTCCAAGGAAACTTCGGATATCTGTGACTGACTTGGGTTGTGGCCAATCAGTAACTGCTCTCACTTTTGATGGATCCACTGCGACTCCCGCCTTTGAGACAACATGTCCTAGGAATTTCACCTCCTCCAACCAGAAGTCACACTTTGATAACTTGGCGAACAATTGATTCTCCCTCAAAACTTGAAGAGCAATGGACAAGTGTTTCCCATGGTCCTCCTCATTATTTGAATAGACCAGAATGTCATCCACAAACACAATAATAAACTTATCCAAGTATTCGTGGAACACCGTGTTCATAAGTGACATAAAGGCCGCTGGTGCATTTGTCAGACCAAAAGGCATAACCAGAAACTCATAATGTCCATATCGAGTTCGGAAAGCCGTTTTCTGTATGTCAGATTCCTTCACCCGCAGTTGATGATATCCGGACCGCAAGTCTATTTTTGAAAATATTCCGGCTGTTTTCAACTGATCAAATAAATCATCAATCCTCGGTAAGGGGTACCGATTCTTGACTGTCACTTGATTTAGCTGGCGATAGTCAATACACAATCGAAGTGAGCCATCCTTCTTCTTTACGAAAAGAACAGGGGCTCCCCAGGGTGAAGTACTTGGTCGGATGAAGCCTGCCCACAATAGCTCTTCTAATTGACTCTTTAACTCCTTAAGTTCCACTGGAGCCATGCGGTATGGTGCTTTAGAAATTGGTGATACTCCAGGTGCTAGGTCAATGACAAACTCCACTGCCCGCTTAGGAGGTAACCCTGGTAGTTCACCTGGAAATACGTCCGGAAATTCTGCTACCACCGGAATCATGGACAACTCTTTGGGTTTGGACTCAGACTCCTCTAGAGTTGCCGAAAAAACTTTACAACCCTCACCAAACCACTCAGTTGCCTCACTAACCGACACAATACAAGAGGATGGATCATTCCATGACCCTTGGAAAATGACCCCCATCTCACAATTACAAGGTTTAGTCAACACTCTCCTCCCTTTACAGTCGAGAAAAGCCTGGTGTGCAGACAACCAGTCCATTCCCAACAGTACATCAAAGCCTATTATCCCATAGACAATGAAATTCCATACATAGGGTTTCCCTTGTATATCCAAGGATAGGTTAGTCACTCCTAACGTCGTGACCTCCCCTTCTCCCGTTGCGGTAGTGACCCTATAAGTCTTAGGTAATGTAGACGTTTGGAGTCCTAAACTCTTAACTAATCGGGATGATAGGAACGAATGGGTACACCCCGAGTCAAATAAAACATCCACACTAACACTTTGAATCAGAATTTTACCTCTAACTGTGTGGTCCTCGTTCTCAGCGTCCTCGATTTCGACTGCAAAAAGTTTCGCCTTCCCCTTGTCCGCTGGTTTTGCAGGTGCTGGGTAGCGATTAGGAGCTGGTGTCTTCTCCTTTTCTGGTTGCTCCTGTTGTTGCTTCAGGGGCTGACGACACTCGTTTTGCAGGTGTCCCATCCTTCCGCAGTTATAGCACCGACGAGGCTCCCTGCATGGCCCTGAATGCATCTTGTTGCAATTTTTACATAGTCGATACGGAATCTCCTGAAACTTCCTTTTGCGGTTCCCATCGACATTCCGTTGATAGTTCTGCTGCTGGTGTTCTGCAGACCTGTTTTTGCTACTACCCTGATTGGCATTCTTATGTTGCATAGTAGCCTTCCCCTGTTTCTGTGCACGGACATAGTCGTACACCAACTCATGAGTAGTGGCTGCCTCAATCACTTCGGTTATAGTGCCTCTTGGTGCCGTAGCAACCCTACTCCTCAATTCGGGCTTCAACCCCCAGAAAAATTTGTCTGCTCTGGCCCGAGCAGTTGCCAGACTCCCAGATGCAAATCTCTCCAATTGCAAGAAATTTTTTGCATACTCTCGGACTGAATCATCCTTCTGAGTTAGAGTGGCAAATTCCAGTGCTTTCTTCTGGACAACTGACTCAGGAAAATATTGTCCATTGAAAGCTGTTACAAATTCCGCCCAAGGAATGGACGAAATCTCCCGTTGATGGAACGCAGTCTTCTCCATGGACTTCCACCAATAGGATGCTTCCTCCTGAAGCATGCATGTCGCCAACCTCACTTGATGGCGATGAGGCACAGAGAGAGCTCTAAATGCTTTTTCAGTAATGTCCAACCAGCTCTCCGCCTTCATTGGATCAGTCCCTCCAATGAATACCTCAGCTCCGTTCTTCCGGAATTTCTCTACAGTGTATCGATCACTGTCATCCCCATCTGGCAGTACCACTTGTCGGACTACCGGTGGCACCGGGTTTGGAAGTTCTCCTCGCTCGCCCGGGTCAGCTATTCCTACCCGCTCTTGGGCGCTCCCCTGATCCCCATTTGGGACGTTTCTAGGACCCGCAGCCGAATTTGGAGCTCCATTCCCTGTTACCAATCCCGGTAATTGCTGTGCTATGTTCTGCATCACAGAACTTGTATTATCTGAAGCCTGCACTAGTCCCTGTATGGCCGTCAAAATTTGGCCTAACACACTCTCCACGTTCGTGTCCGACTGCGCAGCTTGGCTCGACTTCCTTCGGGTGCCTGCCATCTAAAATTTTTTCCGTTATGTAAAAAAAATTTTTCCTTTTCCAATGATTACTTAGGTTTGTTAGTGAGTCCACTAATTCCCTAATGACATACCCCATTGGAGAAAGATAAATATTGGACTCTTCAACAAGGTACTTGAGTCATAAGATGTGAGCTTTAGGGAAACTTGGCTCTGATACCACCTGTAACGACCCGCCATTTGTCACAACATTGTGGGCCTAGCTGGCAAGGTGTTACTCAAAATTTAAGCAAATATGTCTAACATTTTTGTAAACAAAAACATATATAAAGATCCCACAGTCTTGGACCGTTTCCCAGTAGCCACACTTATTTCTCAAATAGTAAAAAAGAAAGGAGTCCTCATATTTATTTTGCTCCATGCTCTGGTTGTCAATCACCTAATCTCGTATCTGCACACCTGCGGAGGCAATTCTGCGTTAGTGATTACAACACTAAGTAGTATAATAGATAAAACAAAACAAGTACATTCCACTATTTCCTTAAGTTTATTTTAATATGCGGTGGAGCGATTCCGCTGTACTCCAAAACAATGCGGAGGAGGTATCCGCTGTGATCCGCACACCCCGGCCGTAGCCCTTTTGTGGAGAGGCTACCACTACCGTCTCCAGTGCCAGTGCCTCACACACCCCGGCCGTAGCCTTTTTGTGGGGTAGCTATCACTGCACTCAGGTGATTGCTGCGCCCCATTTGTGGGGAAGCTCTTACTACCAATTTTAGTGCCAGTGCGTCGCACACCCCGGCCGTAGCCTTTTTATGGGGAGGCTATCACTGCACTCCGGTGCCAGTGCCTTGCACACCCCGGCCATAGCCTTTTTATGGGGAGGCTATCACTGCACTCAGGTGATTGCTATGCCCCGTTTGTGGGGAAGCTCTCACTGCCAACTCTAGTGCCAGTGCCTCACACACCCCGGCCGTAGCCTTTTTGTGGGGCGGCTATCACTGCACTCCAGTGCCAGTGCCTTGCACACCCCAGCCGTAGCCTTTTTATGGGGAGGCTATCACTGCACTCCAGTGCGATGGACGAATCGCTGTGCCTCGCTCACCCCGGCCGTAACCTTTTTATGGGGCGGCTATCACTACTCCAAAACAATGTCGATGCATTACACAATTTACGCACATAATACGACCCAGTGTCGGACTGAGTCAATTCTTTGACCCCAGTTGCACTCGGTGCATGGTGGTCGAATCTGGGCTCAGGCCGACCAAGGCTACCAATAAGGAAAATACGACGTTCTACCTATTATACGTACCTGACTTGTGATTTCGTCTGACTATGAACCGTTAACCCTAATCTAAATAAGGGCATAAAATTATACATTAGTATAATTTTATTTTGCATGAACCTACATGCAACTACATGACTAATATACTATCAATTTTAAATGATGTAATTAGTTCATGTTAGTCTTTATTTCTTATTAAATTTTCAGCAATTCTAATGATAATTAATTATTAATTATCCCCATCCAAATCCCCATTATCTAATTGATAATTTAATTATTAACATATCCCATACTTTAGTCTTTTGTATTTACCTTATATTCTAACTCAACCGCATCGAGTTCTCCTATATTGACCTGGTTGCCATCCCACTTTAACAATTCATTTAACGACCCCAAAGCTCCCAACTTTATTGTAATCAACCAGCAAAAGCCGGTATTTTCACCATGCATGGTGACCAACCAGTAATGTGGTAGCCTCCATTTGCTGGTATGGCGTCACCAAATTGGCCACCACATGGCAACCCTCAACCAGTCCTTGGTGACCCCATCCTGGCCACCCAAACAGCAACCCCGACCAGACCCATGGCGACTATTCTAGTCAGCCACATAAATAGCACCCGACCAGCCCGTCTTCTTTTCCTTCCACCCAATCTCAGACCCCATCTTCTATCTACCCCACTAAACTGATTGGAAAAACACCAAAGATCCAACCTTTATCCGCTGCTGTCTCATGGAACTCGGACTACGCCCTACATGGGGACCTTAATTTCACCATTCATGGTGGCCGACCAGCAGCCATGGCGACCATGTCCTGCCCCATCAAGGTGACGACCAGCACCACCCCATGTGACGACCAGTCTGCCCTTTCCATGGCGGATCCACGTCTGGCCAGCAACACCACCCAATCAACACCAACCTGGTCTCCCAACACTTCCTGATTTACATCTCTCCCCGCCGGTCTGACTCGGCCACCCAAGGCGACTCCGTCCGGTCAGCAGCACCGCTGGGAACACTCCCTACTTCTAGCACGTCAATTCTAGTCACAAGGATGGAGGATGGTGTTGTTGCTGCTGCTAAAACAGCAGGACATCCTCCTGGTTTTCTTCTTCCCTTGTTGATTTCTCATTTGATTCTTATGTTTAACATGTTTATGATTTATGCAACATGTGTATGCATGCAACAAAAGAAAAGAAAGGAAAAGGAATTACCCGAGCGAAGGAGGAAAGCCAGCATCTGTCCAAGGAGGAGAAAGATGTAGAAGAGGCCCTCCCCTTCTCCTTTTATAAAGAATGAAATGACGGCTAGGGTTTGTGGAAACACCCTTTTACCGCAATTCCTTTAATCGGGTAATTAGGTAATCAATACGGTTCACTTAACCATTTCACTTAACCTTTTAAACGGGTACATGGCATGATCCACTTAAAAGGGTTAAATGGATAAATAATGTGCTCGACTTGACCGATTCAAGTAGAATCGTCCGGTTAGAAATTACTTCTCAATTAACCGGGTAATTCATACCTAACCAGCTAACGAAATTTTTTCCCTACGTTCGATTCCCCGCGTCAAACGTTATTATTATTATTATTATATATATATATATTTATTTTTATTTTATTATTATTTTTTCTGGGTCTTTATAGACAGGTATTTTTCTGTCTTTATGTTTTGGTTCACAGATTTTCTTACCTAACAGTTGTGTGACAAGGTGATTAGATTAGAGGAGGGTACACAAACAAAATGGTGAACCAGACCCGCCAGACGCAGATCAGGACCCCATCGCCTCCATTGGTTAGACAGGATAGTCCCGACCATGTTCACAGTGATGCCGCCTCCAGTCAACCTAAGACTGCCATGCCACCAGTAGAGGTCAGTGTGCCAGTTTCAGCTAGCCGACGTGGTGAGAGCCATCATCGAGACAGTCGCCGCGACAGAGATAGTCGTCGACACCGAGATAGTCGTCGGGACGGAGATAGTCGCTGGGACTGAGACAGTGGTCGTGACAGTTACCACACCAGAAGTAGTCGACAGGAGAGAGATGCAGCGATCACCAGGTTGGTGGAAGCTCAGATACAAATGCTGCAAAGTCAGGAAGAATTTAGGAGACAAGTACAGCAAGGCCAAGAGGAATTCAGGAGAGAACTCAGGCAGATAGCTTTTTCTGTGGCCAGAACTGAGAAGAGACCAGCAGTAGGTGAAGAGGCACGAGGAGAGCCAATAGTTTCCAAGGACCCGCTGCCGCCGCCTCATCCTCCACCGCTGCAACAGGGGGCTACTCCAACGACAGCCCCCTTATTTGCCCCACTTCAGGCGGGGATGAGATAGGGCATCATTGGAACCGCAATAGTAGGTAGCGGGCAGACTGCAGGCGGAAGTGGAGCTGCAAGATTTGACGGTGTACCAGCAGGTACGGGACCACAATTTCCTCGATATGAGCAAGGAGCAGGATCGAACAGATCAGTGGATAGGAGGAAATTAGGACTGTGACAGTGCAAAAAGTTCGTGAAGAATGGTGGATGACCTTTCTTTGGAAAGTTAGATGCAGAAGAGGCATTCTTGTGGATATCGTCAGCCATAGGTGTGTTTGACACGATGGCATGCCCCATGGAGCACCGAGTGCACATCATCACAGGAGCATTCCAGGACGAAGCCAGGATATGCGGGAGTTCGGTCCAGAATTCTGTATTTGCCCATCATCAGCCCGAGGACATCACATGGGAGGAGTTTAGGGCAGAATTTGATGGAAATTATTTCCCGCCAAACGTCAGGAAGAGAAAAGAACGGGAATTCCAGACGCTGAGGCAAGGACCCATGACGGTGGTACAATACTAGACTAGGTTTAGAGCTCTAGAGAGATTTGCACCAGACTTGGTGTTCACCGAAGAAAGAAGGATAGAGCATTTTTACGAAGGCCTCCATCATGAGATCAGGATGGCCTATTTGGATAGGAAGTTTGCTACTTTCGGTTATGTTGTGAGAGCTGCAAGCGAGGCAGAATGAGTTATAGCGGCTAGACCTCACCAGGATGCTGACTAGAGGCAGCAATATTTGAGACCGTATCAGTTAGATCAGGGAGAACAACAGAGACATCTGTCAGATGCACCAGTTGCCATGAGGGCTATGGATGCCCAAGTGTAGGGTTACAGAGCACCCTTCTGTCAGAATTGTCAACGTCGTTATGGAGGTGAGTGCAGAGCAGGCACAAACGCATGCTACAGATGCGGTCAGCAAGGACATAGAGCTGCAGAGTGCAGAGTAGGCACAGACGTATGCTATAGTTGCTGTCAACCAGGGCATAGAGTTGCAACTTGTCCAATTAGCTATACCCAACAGGTGACACTCCCAGCACCTCCGCAGAAACTTGTACTCCCAGTTCCCCAGCAACAACCACAGCAGAGAGGCCAGCATGGTCAAGGTCAAGGCCAGAGAGGCAGAGACCAACAGCCACTGAGACAGTAGTAGAGAGGGCTTGTAGCTAGCATGATAGGACAAGAACAGCAGGCCTTGGATCAGAGAGGAATGCAAACAACACCACCACGAGGACCGTCCATTTCGGTACCACCTTGGGCAGCAGGGATGGACACAGCCACGATTGCTAAAGCACTGGAGGATACGACAAACGTGATAGGTACGCACGCGTCTCACCTCGGATTTCACATTTAGTAGATAGCTATCAGAGTGAAACCTCCTTAATCTAAAATTTCGAGGACGAAATTTTTATAAGGAGGGAAGGTTGTAAAACCCGTGACTCGAGTCAGGGTTTTACGTTACCGAACCAGTCGGTTCAACAAGTTGGTTCGAGTCGAGTCAGTTTCATGAACCGCGTGCTGAGTTGAGGCCAACTGTGAGTTATGAGTGATGAGAGTCAGCTGTACCTGAATATATGATGATAACGTCAAGAAGATGGTGATATATGAGTTATCGGAATATATGAAAGTATGCAGTATATTTTTCTTTTTATATGTTTGATCGTAGAAATACTTTTAGGCCGAATAACGCGTTAGGACGGGTTGGATTATATTCCGGTGGGTTATTAGTTATAGAGCATGTCATTTGGATGTTGTTGTGTTTGTTTTATTTTATGGAATTTTTCCAAATTTTTTTAGATTTTTTAATGAATTTATTGCGAACTAGTTATTATTTTGACTCGAGTAGGAATCGAGTCAATACTTATTTACGAAATTGCCACTAGAGTATTTCTTCTCCCTCCCGACACTTCTTCACCCAAACCCTCGTTGTTGTGTGCTGCCGCCGTCGACACCGCACTGCCACCGATCGACGCCGCTCCGCCTTGCCGCGCCGCCGCCCATTTTTAACGCCGCCGCCGATAGCCATCGCTGCCCCGGCTGCTTTGTTTGACACCACCATCGGACCAAGCTCGTCGAGCTGGTGCCGATAGACCGCCTGATTGCCCCGTCCCGAATCACCGCCGGAAAACCGCCGCAATCCGCGAAAAACTGCCGACACTTGCCGGAAAACAGCCGAAACCGCCGAAAAATTGGATTCATGGGAAATTCGCCGGATCATCCGCCAAACGCACCCGGTCCAATCTGATCGGACTTCGGATGCCGCAAGGTGCCGAATTCAAGTTTCGAGCCACGAAACGGAAACCCTAGCCGTCACCGATTTTCGACGACGCGAGGTATGATTTATTTTAACTTAATTATTTGAAAGTATTGATTATTAGAATTGCATGCTAGGATTGGTGAATTGTGTGTTATAATAATATATATAAATGTAGATTTGATTAAGGATAAAATATGAAATTTGTTTGATTGAGTGGTGTTAAAAATGGAGGCTAAGAATTTAATTAGGGTAACTAGGTAATGATCATGATCTAATGCAAACTAGCCTAAGTAGACATGCTAGAATTGATATAGGTTGATGTGTGTTGATTGATGCATGATTGTGTTGATTGTGTGTGCATGCTATAGGATGTGTGATTCATCATGTGGGCGTTAGTTTTTAGCTTGATTGTGTAGGTACGGTGTAGGAGCTCGCCGCCTAGGCGCGTGGACCTGTTTGGAGCTTCTACCAGGTCCGTTTAGGACTCGTTCTCTATTTTTACACTACTCTATTGTGTATTTGATTTATCATGTGCAGGACGAGTTAAATGGCGTTTTATCGAATCCCACTTAACTCGGGTCATTTAGCCAACGATTTTTTGGATTAATAACCCTCGAGGATGAGATCCCTCGAGTTTGTTTTCGAACTTCAGATCCAACTCACGATGCCTTCGGGCCTATTGTATAAATCCCAACTTAGACCTATATATATGTATAGTTTTCGCGTGTTCAGTGAGAGATTGAATGAGGGAAATTCGACCACCGTGCTACGCGAGCGGGCATGTGTGAGTCGATAGTGGGCTCTAGAATGGTGTGCGGGCCGCTTCATTCCCGAGGGATCCTGACAACTCCACCTTTGAGTTCCTCAAACCCGGAGAAGTGTGGAGGTTCATGGGTACTGCAATGCAGCGCATGTCTAGACTTGTGGTTTCAAAGGGTACTAAAGGCGACTGCCTAAGAGTGCTCAGCCTTCGTACTCAAGGCCAGGAGTAATATGGAAGGTGCAGAGGGCGGAAAGGAATGAGATTTGATGCGAGAAGTGATAGAGAAATGGCCAAGGTATGAGAATGAGAAAGAAAGGGGGACGCTGTCGACCCGAGGGCGACGGCTCCCATATGTACCTTGAGGAGAGTTCTTGAGGAAGTATATGGTTTTCATTCAACAGGAGAGTTTGCTCTCCTGTGCCAGATTGATATTAGTTATTTTCCGGGCCGGTAACACTCGTTACTGACGGTTTTTCTATATATATGTAGGTGAGGAATACTAGCAATGAAAGCTGTCGGGACTGCGGAGGAGCAGCACAGAACCGCACACACATGGTCCTGCTGCGTGTAACGTATAATGATGATGTGTTAATGCTATGTGAATGATAATTTGGATGTGTTTGTTTGGATGAATTGCCTGTTATAAAATGAACGGATAGATGTGAATGAGCAGGGAACCTTGAGTTCAGCCTCGGCTTAGATGAAAACAAATGAGATAATAATGGAATGCCACGGTAGATTGTTATGTTTTGTTGTATTTTGATAAAATATTTATATACCTTTGTTGTGGACAGGTTGGCCCTTATTGCACTTTTAAGGTAAACTCTGTCCATTTTTAGGTAGTAGTATATATTTTCTTTTGGTTTCTCATTTATTGTTTTGTTTTGTTTTGCTTGCATATCATCACATGCATGTAGGACTCCGTTATAACCCAATTGTTCCCATTCATGCATCTCATGGTTGCATCCCCATTTTAAGACGCCGAGGGCAGATCCGGGTCGGCTTAACCGAACCCAGTAGATTAGCGAACGGTTCGGTCGCCGGTGACATTTCCGGGTCGGTTCACATGTGAGCTGAAACAGGGTGTTACATAGGATGTGTTAGTATTTTGGGTGGGTTGGTAGGTTTAGAACATGTCATTTTATGTTTATGGAGTGTATTTTATTTTATATTATTTTATTGTATTTTTTAAAAAATTATTTATTATTATTTACACGAGTCGGAAGCGAGTCAAGTTTTTGTTACAAAACTGCCACCTTGAGTATGTTTTTTTCTCGACCCTTTTCCCTCCCCCATCACCTTACTCGACGACCATCTTCTTACTCCTCCTCGACATATGTTTCTACCTTCAACGCCGATCGTGTCACCGCTGACTGCCCTCTCTGGCTTGCTGTTCCCTATCCCGACCGAGGTAGTGCTCGTCCACTCCTCCTAGAATCCCTCTCATTCCTTCATTAGGCAGATCATCCAGCAACTGTCAACAAGTTTTTCGTGCGCTACAAGAAATGTTGGCCCCGCCAACCTGTGCTCGGCCATCCAGTGCATCCTTTCCTTGCTGTGACCATTAGCACCCCCAGTCCTTCTACCGGTGGTTTGGTTAGCCGCTGGCATTAATAACCTGCTGCCGACCATGTACTGCCGCCAGAACACAGTCGCTGGCCTTTGTAAGTTTTTGCTCATTGCCATGCCAACCCTCACCCTCATCACCCTATTGTGTCTAACCAACCCTCAATCGCCATCACTTGTTTGGCGTCGGTGTCGAAGATATTAGATACACTGATTTTGACCTTGATGTACCAATTTTGACCTTGGTGTTATTAATGATTGAGATGAATATATGAAATTGATGGATGATGAAACTATCGGATAGTGTACAAATTGATTCACACGATTGTAATGAATATATTATTGATGAATATTGATAAGTTTATCATATGATCTAATGTGAGTTGGTATGATATGAGAATGTAATTTTATTGTCGATTGCTCACAATTGCCCTAGTAAGAGATTGATATGATTTGTATTATATGTTTCACATGTGGCTATTACAGTGTATGAACAAATTCATATCCCCTAGTTAGGGATTTGTCATGAATTGTATTACACGTTGTGTATGATTGATGATGAGTGTAGCATTCGTACATCATATTGGGGGTTAATATTTAGCTTTGATGTGTAGGTACAGAGTATGAGCTCACCGCCTAGTCACAAGAACCAGCTTGGAACTTTTACCAGATCAGTTTAGGACTCGTTCTCTAATTCTATAATCTTCTCTATCGAGTTTTGATTTAGCTAATATAGGGCGTGGTGATGAGTGGTAGATTTATTGGATTCCACTTAACACAGGTCATTTAGCTAAATAATTTACAGATTAAAAACCCTCAATGATGAGACCCCTCAAGGTTATTTTTGAAAATCAGCTCCAAATCAAGTTACGTTTAGGTCTATAATGTTAAATCCTTTCTCAGGCCTATATATGAATTTATCTAATTTTCAAAGAGATGAGAGAAGGTGAAACCAACTTGCACTTACCATGAGAAGGAGCACGTGCCAATCACAGTAGGCTCTGGATTGGTGAGCAAGCTGTTCCATTACCGTGGGATCCTGATAACTCTACATTTTAAGCTTCCTCAAACTCTGAGAAATGTAGAGGTTTATGGGTACTGCAATGTAGCATATGTTTAGATGTGTGGATTCAAAGGGCACTAAAGATGATTGCTTGAGAGTGTTCAGCCTCTGTACTCAAGGCCACGTGATATATGGAGGATGTAGAGAGCTTAAGTATACTAGTTTTTTGAGTGTGGTATAGTTTAAAAAATGTCGAGAGAAGCATCAAACTAGTTGTAACAGGTCACTGTTGAGACTATAGCTTGATGGATTCTTATTAGTCGCTCTTATGAGTGTTCTTGTGAAGTTTTAAATGTTTTATTTTAACACGAGAGTCAACTCTCATGTGCCATTTTGATATGTAGTTATTTCTGGACTAGTAATACTTGTTACTGATGTGTTGTTATTATTATGTGTAGGTGAGAACCTTGATGAGTGAGCACTATTATTTACTAGGAGGAGTAGAAATACCACTTTGCAAACATGTACTAGATGAGGATGAAATGAATGTGTTGCTTTATTGTGATGTTATATAAATTTTGGCAGTGATGGTTATCATATTATATAAATTATAATGCTCTTTTGAGAGTTGTGATTAAAAATTGAACATGAC
This sequence comes from Piper betle, assembly GCA_033002965.1. Lineage (NCBI taxonomy): Eukaryota > Viridiplantae > Streptophyta > Magnoliopsida > Piperales > Piperaceae > Piper > Piper betle. The sequence continues at coordinate 139,838 of JAURVB010012609.1, read as the reverse complement.
CAGTAGGTGGGTCAAGACTTAACTCAAAGAAACATGATGTGAATGATGCATGTGAAATATATTGTGCTGTAAAATATTGTGAATATATATATATATTGTTGGCAGGCATCCCTCATAGCACTTTTAGGGGAAACATTGTTCGTTTTGATTTTCTAATTGTTGTTTTTGAATTTCGATTTGTTCTTGAATTATTTTAAAATATGTTTTGGTTTGTCATAACATGCATATAAGGTCATGTTAGGTGTAGAGCATCTCATGTATGCATTGTATGTGAACTTTTCGATTTTAAGTCGTCGAGAGTAGATCCCTTAACCTAGAGTTGGAATGGTCGATTTAATTGAGTTAAGGATGGTTTGGTCTCCAATAATATTTCCAAATCGCTTTGGGATGTTATAGCTTTGGTATCAGAGCAAGCTCTTGGTTGATTAAGACGATAAATGTTATTACATGTTATATGTGTGCCAAGGCTACTCTGAATAATGCCGACAAGTATGTTTTTGTTTTATTGCCTTTGTTTATAGATTTCTCACCAATCAGCGCATGACATCGTGTTCAGGTTGGGATAGTGAACAGTGGCAAAGATGGTGATGCAGACACATAGGACACAGAATAGAGTTCCATCGACTTCTTCACCCACACATGATTGTCCTAACCATGGTCATAGTGAGATAGCATCTAGTCAATCGAGAACCACACGGTCAATAGGAGATCCCAGTGTACCAGTCTCTGTTAGGAGCTGCAAATAAAGTTGTCACCATAACAGTCACTGCAATGGCAGAAGTCGAAAAACTAAGAAAGATGTGGCTATGGTCAAATTAGCTAAGGCATAAGTACAGATATAGCAAAATCAAGAAGAGTTCAAGAGAGAGCTCAGGTAGATAGCCCTCTCAGTAACCAAAGCTGAGAAGAGACTAGTTGTGGAAGACGAGGCATGAAGAGAGCCTGCATTTCCAATGAGCCCTTTGCTGCCACCTTCTCATCTATTGCTGCATCAGAGGACTATTCTAACAATAACACCTCTATTTGCCCCATTTTAGGTTGGAATGGGTACTAATGTAAGTGGACCTGCAATAGTACTATGTGGTTAGACCATAGGTAGTAGTGGAGTTGCAGGGTTTGGTAGTGTTCTAGCAGATGCAGGATTGTAATTGCCTTCTCCTAATTCCAATAGATCAATGATGCAAGGAATTTGGAACTGTGGCAGTATGAAAAATTTGTGGAGAATGGTGGATGTCCATTCTTAGGGAAGTTGGATGTAGGACAGGTATTCATGTGGATATCATCAACCATAAGAGTGTTTGACAATATGACATGCCCAATGGAGAACAAGGTACATATCATTGCAGGGGCTTTCTGGGATAAGGCTAGAATATGGTGGGATTTAGTGATTAATTCCACATTTGCTAGTAAGCAACCCCAGGATGTTATTTGGGAAGTGTTCAGAGTGGAGTTTGACGGGAAGTACTTTCCGCTAGATGTAAGGACAAGAAAAGAATAGAAATTGAAGATACTGAAACAAGGCCCCATGACAGTGGTGCAATATGGGTCAGATTGAGGGCAATAGAAAGGTTCAACCAGATTTGTGAGAGCTGCAAGTGAGGCAGAGCAAGCCATAGCTACTCGACTTTGTCAATATTTTGATCACAGGTAGCAACATCCAAAGTCATATCAACCAAAGAAGGGAGTACAATAAAGACGTCAAACAGATGCTCCTATTGCTATGAGAACCATGGATGGTCATGTTCAAGACATTAGGCTACCTCCTTGTCAAATTTGTAAGGGTGGTCATGGAGGTATGTGTAGAGCAGGCACTGATGCATGATATAGTTGTGAACAACTAAGACATCGAGCTGTAGTATGTCCAATGGGCCAAAGCCAAAAGTTAGCACTTCCAACACCTCCATAGAGACTTAAACTTCCAGCTGCCCTGTAGCAACAACAACTGAGAAGCCAATAAGGCCAAGCACAAGGACAGAGAGGCGAAGGTCAACAGCTACCTAGACAGCAACAAAGGGGACAAAAGCAAAGAAGTTTTATGGCTGCAAGGCAGGCTAGACACTAGAGAGGTAGGCAACAAGCACTACCAGTTCAAGAACAGAGGGATCAGACACAGGCGGTACCACTAGTAGTACTGACTGCCCTAGCATAGTAGCAGTCATTAGGATGTATGTAGCCACAGTGGTAGAAGCACCGGAGAACATGATAGCCATGACAGGTACAATTCTTATAGACTTTATACCTACATGAGTTTTATTTCATTCTAGCTGCACGCATTCATTTATATCATATCCACACATAGATAGAATTGGAGGTAATATAGAAGACTTAGGGCATTCACTGTTACTGCCCACTCTCGCCGGTAGTTGCCTTCCCCTAGATCCAACACATTAGTTGATGCAAAAATTTTGAAGTTAAAGAAGCACACTTGGTAGCATGCAATGCGTGTTTGATGGAATTTTAATTCTTCTTAGACTCTTAGTTATTGCCAAATGAGTTTACGGCTTCCAACTACTTGAGTCATTAATGTTGTGGCTCCTTCAAACTCGAACACTAATTTCTTTTTCAAATTCAAATTCAAACTTGGTCAACGCTTTAATTCTTCTTAGACTTTCTAATTCGACTCCAAACTAACTAAGTTATTTATATTAAATTTTAGTTGTAAATGGTTGAATGAAATTAGTATATATTTATCTTTTGACACTTGAAATAGATAAATAAATAATTTACATTACTTTAAAATGTTAATTTAGTTAATCCAAAAAATAATATGTTTTGATTACTTTTGTAACTTTGACTTGGGAAGTCAATTATAAAATCGGTCAATATGGAATCATCTATAGGGTTTAACTAGGCAAGCTACGGAGTGGAGTCGGCTCGGGGAGTTTTTGGAGTCAAAATTTTTTTAAAACTATGGGTATACAACGCAAAAAGGTGATAAAAGAAGGCATTTACATTTAAGTATTAAACATTGATATAGTTTTTTAATAAATATATGTTTGGAACATAAGAAAGAGAAAAACAAGTGTGAGAAAGTATTTTTCTCACAGTTTTTCTTATTTAGTTTGAAAAAATATTGAATAAAGGTTAACCATTTTCCACTTTAAAGGAAAGCCCTTTTGCAACCATTTTCCACTATAAAATGTAAGCAAAAGACAGAAAGTGAGAATGGCACATGCAAGTTTTGTCATATAACGAAGCACATAATAGAAAATAATTGAAATTTAGATTTTTTTTAAACATTTAAATTTTTTTATTTTCTCAAAATATAAATAGATCCTAAACAAAATAGAAGGAATTTATAATCTGACCACAATTATTTAATAGCAAGTGAAAATAAAAAAGAATGAAGAAAGAGTGTATTCCAGGAGGAAAATATGAATAGAACCTGTAGGTGAATGTTTTCGTGATCGACAATCGATGAAAGTATAATCAATTCTAAGTGCATGTTTTCATGATCGACAATCAATCAAGTCAATTTTTTCTCCCTTCAAGTTTGGCTTATTTGATTTCTAGTTTGAGTCAATCTAATAAGTATTCGAGTCGAATTCGAACTAACTTGATTCGTATTGAGTAATGCATTTTTTTCATATAATTCATATTAAAATTTAATTTATAACTAAAATATTTCAACTTTAATATAATTATGTAATGTATAGAACTATAGATATATGTTGGTGGATTGGCATTGGAAGGTTGGTTGACACGGGAGAAGCAAGGAGATAACTGAGTGGGAAGGGCACAAGCTACTAGGCCAGGCTGGTCTGGCTCGGGCCCCGGGGGAGTAGAAAAAAAAGGTCAGTCCGTAGGGGAAGAGACAGATTTTACCACATTTCTTTTTTGAAATCTCTGATTTGGCGGGTCGAAGATATTGTGGCCTTAGCCTGGCCTGTTCTGGCCCAACAGCAATTTTGAGCCCGCGAATATACGGGCGGATCAAATTTCGGGTCAGGTCTAGCCGGCTCTGAACCCGTAAAAGGGCCGGTTCGACTCGGTTAACAATATTCATTATATCGATTTACCATTTTAGGTATTTTTATAATAACTGACCTATTAACCCATTTATAAGATTTTGTTATAATTGAATTTTTACCATCTCGTCGCCGGTTAAATGGTTAGCATATGGTTAAATTTTGAATGCTTAATGTATCATAAATTCAAAAAATGTGAGGTAGATTAAAATTTATAATTCTTAAAAATGATTTCTCACTCAAAAAATATAAAATATTTCAACTATCTAAAATATGGTAAATTTGTATTACAAACCAGAGAGTAAGTAAATGCTGAAAATTCTAAATTTATAATCTCATCAAACCGAAACTGACAATTAAAACTTTTAAAATTAGGGTTGAAGTGGAGATGAGTTCATTGTTATAAATAAATGACTAAATAAATTTCGGTAAAATTGTTATGGTAGGGTCTTCTGCCACTAATTTTTATATTTAAAGTTGGCCCGATTGTATGTTTTCTTATACAAATTTTTTACCATTTTTTTTCGGATTGATTAGTAATTAAACCAATAATTTGGGTTGTATCTAGGGAGGGTTGTATCAATTAAAATTTACATATATTTTTTTGGATAAGTTGGTGAAGTTGTAAAATTTAAGGTCTTCATAACATGATTTATTTTAGTGGCCTGCCCTTTATTGAGGCTTAGGGATTAATGAACGAGTTAATGCCTATTAATACCTCGAGAAAAACAACAATTAAGATTGTTAGAAATCATTAAATGTTTAGGGATTTAATAAGTCATGTAATGGGCATGAAAAATTAATGACACGTTGAATTGTATCATAGGGTTGTTTCTATAACTAAACCATTTCAAATAATTACAAATAAACCATAAGTTGTAAGACCCAAAATCCACTTCACTCTCAAATCGATTTTGAAATGTTATTAGGGATTAAACCATTTTTAACTTAATTAATTAGGGCAACTCAACCCTGACAGAAGGAATCTACTTTTGGTGTCTTAAGACAAAACAACAAGCACACAAGGTATGCATGACATGTTCAATATCTAACATGGTCCTATATGTATGATATGACAACCAAAATCACATTTTAAAATAATTCAAACATGATATAAATTTAGAAAATAATAGTTTTTAAATCAAAATGGACAGAGTTTCAGTAAAAATTCAATAAAGGCCACCATGTAAAACCCGCGACTCGAGCTAGGGTTTTATAGTCGTTAGCTGGTCGACCATGGTTCGAGTCGATTTAGCTTTCAAAACACGTGTGCGGGGTTGAGGCCGACTGATAGCGTCAGATACGCATAAGCAAACTAAGTTATCAGTAGATATGAGAGTATACAGATGATTTTATTTTTTTTCATGTTGTGACCGTAGAATTAGTTTAGGCCGAATAATGCATTAGGACGTATTAGATGGTCTTCGGGTGGGTTATTAGTTATACGGTATGTCATTTGGATGTTGTATTGTTTTGTTTGATTTTATGGGATTTTTCCCAATTTTTCTGGGATTATTCCGAGTTAGTTATCATTCTTGACTCGAGCCGGTGGCGAGTCAAGTCTTATTTACAAGTTTGCCACCGCCCTATACTTCTCATCTTCTTCCCCGACACTTCCCCTTCACCATCCCAAACCTAGCCACCACCCTTGAGATTTTTGCCACCACCGCTGACGCCACCTCGCTGCCGATCGACGCCACCCTGCCCGGCCGTGCCATTGCCTATCACCTCGACCACGCCCGACCACCGTCTAGCTGTCGCGATGCTAGAAATCACCACGATTTCACGGTCGCTCCCGACGTGATTCCGCCACCATCCGCGTCGGACCGGTGCCGCCGTGACGTCAAAGCCCTTCGCCTCAACCTTCCTTACAGTTCCCCCTATCTAGCGCCGCCTTCGAGGCCGGCTGTGGGTTCTATCAGAGCGATCGACCGCCCCGACTGAACACGACCTCGTCGCCGGTGGCCATCGCCGCTGCGACTACCCTTGTTGTCACTACCATTGGGTCAAGCTCACCGAGACGGTACTAACCCCTACCTCCGATTGCCTTGCTGAAGCAGTCGCCAAAAAACCATTAGAACTGCAGGAAAACCGCCAGTATAGTCGTCAGAAAACCGCTGGCTCGCCTTCATCGTCTTTGTCCATTGGCAATGATTTCAGTGCCGATCGCGAGGTGGTTCTTCCTTTTTTTATAATTATTACATACATGTGGTGGTCATGGTAGCATATTGGAATTAATTTTATTAACTTCATGATTTTAGTTTAATTAATCGCGAATTATGATAAACATGTGATGATTAGCGTAGATTGTGTTGAGTGATGTAAATGCTCGCTAATGGAATTGTTAGTAAACAACTGAATAGTTAATTAAATGCTTGTTAACTAGTTAATTTATGAATTTGCATGATTTAGGTTTTTCATGCTAGTATTAAGGTAAACGGATTAATTAATTAAACCATTGTGACCTAATTAGAATAGGTATGTTTTGAAATTGGAATTAAAAGTGCTAGGTAATAAGTAACGTAAGAAATCATAAAATTATTAACTTGCTTGACAATTAGAGATTTAGTGTGATTGTTGAGATGATTGTCATGTTTGATTACATTCATGTATGAATGTCGATATATTAGTTATATAGGCTTGCATCATATATGTATGGGCATTAGTAAATAGTTATGTTCATGTAGGTTTATTGCAGGAGCTCGCCGTCTAGGCATGAGACTGCATTTGGAGCTTCTGACAGGTACGTTAGGACACACTTCTCAAGTTTTATCACTCTACTTTATCCATGATTTGATTTATTGACCGTAGGATGTGTCAGGTGGATGATTTTTTGGACCTCACCTAACACGGGTCATCTGATTGATTGTTTTTGGAATTAATAACCCTCGAGGATGAGATCCCTCAAGCTTGTTTCTGAAAATAAGATCCACCTCAAGTTGCCTTCGGGCCTATTATAATAAATCCTGACCCAGCCCTATAATAGTTTTGTCGAGTTTTCACTGAGACAAGAGAAGATGAATCGACTTGCACGTGCCATGAGCGAATGTCGTGCCAGCCAAAGCGGGCTCTAGATTAGTGAGTGGCCTGTTCCATTCTCGAGGGATCCTGACAACTCTGCATATGAGCTCCTCACACCTGAAGAATGTAGAGGTTTACGGGTACTATTAAGTACAGCGCATGTCCGGACTTGTGGTTCAAAGGGTACTGAAGGTGCATGCCTGAGAGTACCCGGCCTACGTGATCAAAGCCAGGGGTAATATGGAGGTTCGGAGAGGGCTTAGGATAAAGTTTTACGTGAAGTACTAAAAAGAAGTGCCAAAAGTGGCACAGTACCAGATAGATTAGGATGCTGTTGAGTCAGCTGGTCAAAGTCTCCTTTGTAGTTGCCCTTATGAGAGTTCTTGAGGAAGATATATGATTGTTTGCTTTCCATGAGAGTTTGCTCTCATGTTCTAGTTTGATATTAGTTATTTCTAGACCAGTGACACCTGTTGCTGACATTTTTCTACTATAGATAGGTGATGATGATGAATGGTGTATGCCGGCCTTGACCAAGGATTAGCGCTTGCATTGCAAACACATACCTGGTGTCGCGCCGACTTTTACGTAAGATGTGATGTGATTGGCTATTGTAGTAGATTTACATATTGGTGTATATATGCATGTGTTTGTGAGGCTTGTATGCCTTGTTTTAGAAATGCTTGGAAATGTTTTGAGAAAAACTCTAATGATGTGCTATGCTGAAAAGAAAAGAAACCAAATGAGCTGAGTATGAAATTGCAGGTGGGCTAGACCCAATTATAAGATGTGTTGTTTAAATCCTATTGTGGTGTGCATTATGGTTTTATATATATACCCTATAATGTGCCGTGTTTTTAACAGGTCGTCCCCTTATTGCACTTTTAGGGAAGGCTTTGCCCGTTTTATTCCAGGTTTTATGAATTTTGTTGCTATTTTAATTATTTTGGTGTGTGGTTATTATCATGACATTCACGTAGTATCCTGTTAGGGTTTTGCATCCCATTCATATATTGTTTGCGCATTAGCGGCGTGCTCCATCTTGAGATGTCGAGAGGGTTATGATGTAGCCGTTTAGGTCTTGGGTCAGCCAACTTAATCGGTTTATGAGTAGTTCGATCCTTTGTAACAGTTCTGGTCTCGGTTGAGTAAACCGGATTGGGGTGTTAAACACCATGTCAACAATATATATATACATCAAAATACATATTTACAATATTTTACAGCACAACAAAATTTATATACATCATGCTTCTTTGAGTTGGGTCTTGACCCACTTACTCATCCTCTTCAGTTTTCATCACAATTTTCCAACGAGCATCACATGCCATATAACATTAAAATATCACATATCATCAAAATATCACATCTTTCCACCCTCAGTAGGTACATGTGTGCAAAGTAGCATCATTGCTCCTCTATCGTACTAATAGTGCTGATTCCGTCTAATTCTCACCTACATATAATAATGACGAAACATAAATAACGAGTATTTCTGGTCCAGAAATAACTGCATATCAAGCAGACATATTAGAGTTGACTCTTATGTTAAAATAAAACATTTATATCTTTCCAATAACATCCTATGTTGCCTGGTTTGATGCCTCTTTTGGCATTTTCTGAACTATCTCATGCTTGGGAAAACTAGTATACTGAAGCTCTGTACACCCTCCATATATCATCTGGCTCTGAGCACAAAAGTCAAGTACTCTCATGGAGTTGTCTTTAATACCTTTTGAATCCACACATCTAGACATGTGTTGCATTGCATCACCTGTAAACCTCCACACTTCTCTGGGTTTGAATAAGCTCAAAATATGAAGTTGTCAGGATCCCTCGGGATTAGAACGACCTTCTCACCAATCCATAACTTGCTATAATTGGCAAGTGCACCCTCTCATGGCACATGCAAGTCGGTTTTATTTTCATACATCTTACTAAAAATTCATAAAAATCATACTAAAGGGCTAGGTAGGGATTTTCATAATACCAATTTACATTGAAGTTACATAATGAATTTATTAGATAATTACTAGCTCAAATAAACCACTCACACACATTCTCATCGCATTTCATCATTACAATTATTAATAATTACACAAGTTCATCGAAATCATGATAATTAATTCATATCCCATTATGCAAATTCAATTAATAATTCCAATCACCTAATTCTCACACTCATCATGGTAATTAATAATGTACAATGCAATTAAATTTAACCCGGTTATTCCTAGCGTTGTCGATAGTGAATGGCGATCGACGGTTGATAAGGGTTTGACAAGGTGGTGTGGTGTGGATTCGAACCAATCCCTAAGAAGTGCACGACGGCCGGCAAGGGATGGTGATTGCTGTGTTCATGACGTTATCATCATATACTTGGGTACGCATGACCCTCATAGCTCATACACGCGACCGGCGTCGGCTCGGTACACGTGTCCTGAAACTGACTCAACTCGAAAAATAACGGTCGACCCGACCGGTTCTGAATATAAAACCCTAACTCGAATCGTGGGTTTTACAAGGCTCCCACGTGAGCGGCTAGGGTTGGTGGCACAGCCGGTTAGCGGCTACGACGGTCGTTAGTGGTGAGGTGAGGTAGGGGAGGCATCTAGTGGGGGTGATCTTCCGGAGGAAGGCAGGGGAAGCATCTAGTGGCACAACTCATTTTCTTGTTGTGTTACTTACGTTATCATCATATATTCGGTACAATTGACCTTCATGGCTCATAACCCATGGTCAGCCTCAATTTAGTGCACGTGTTCTGAAATTGACTTGACTAGAACCGACGCAGAATCACCCAGTTCTAGAGTATAAAACTATGACTTGAGTCATGAGTTTTACAACCTTCCCTCTTTATAAAAATTTCCTTCTCAAAATTTTACGTCAAAGGAGGTCTCAAAATAATCAATAATATTGAAAAACTAAAATCTCAAAACTGGATTGCCTAGTTGTGAAGGTTGTAACACCCCGTTCTGGTTCACCTGTGAACTAACCCGGAAATGTCACTGACGACCAAACCGCACGCTAAGCTACTTGATTCGATTAAGCTGACCCGGATCTCCCCCTGGTGTTTTAAAATGGTAGTGCAAGTATACAATGCGTGGCTAGGATACTTTGGTTCTAACGTGGCCCTACGTGCATGTGCATGTCATGATATGCTATTGTGCACAAACAGAATAATCGCGAAAATAAGTTCAAAAATAAATGATATTTTTATTTAAAAACAAAAAAAACAAAATGGACCGAGTCTTTTCTAAATGTGCAATAGGGCCAACCTATCCATGGCAATAATAAATATTTATATTGCTATAATTCCAAAACATTACATTTTTATTTCACTTTCATTCTAGTTTCGTTTCACAGGCTAAATGTTCATAGCATTTTACAGAATAATCTATAAAACAATCTCACCATTCACACAGTTTAGAAATCATTATTTCTATTCATTACGTGAGGCAGGTACATGTGTGCAATGGGTTTACTACTCCTTTGCGGTCCTGACAGAGCTCAATCCTTGAGATTCTCACTTACATAAATAATAAAAAACCACCAGTAACGAGTGTTACTATTAGAATAAATTCAATGATGTACAAATATACACAGTCAAAATAAGTAATATAATGATAAATTTGAGTATCGTCCCACAAAGAGATGAATTTCCTTAAATTAATTAAAGAAAATTAAATGAAGAACAAAACAAACACAATCGACTTAATAATAACTTCAATTAAAGGAGAAGTTAAAATGATAAAACTCGCTCTAGAGTCGAATTTCCCTTAACATGAATTTAATTTTCATCATATCTTTCATTTATCTTCTATTCCCTCAAATTATCAATCTAGGATAATTATATGACATGGTGGCACCCGCTCCATCATGCTTCTATTATTCTGCCTCAAATTTTACCTCCAAGTGATAATTGATTAATTAACAAAATAACGCATTAAGATTTGCTTGTCAATCATATTCAGTATTGTGTATCCCTGACCACAATGACAAACAAGTTAAAAGACTCATCGTATGATAAATTATTAATGACTAATATAATTAATTTCTCCCGAAATCTAATTAAACCTCATGATCTAAGAAATAGACGATTAATCTACTCTTCGCATTAAGAACATGATAATTCAAACAATCTAATTGAATAAAAGAGTTAGAGGTTGAAATGAATTTAATTAAATCATGTTAAGTTACATTCTTCTCTAGAACGAAATAAAAGATTACTCCATAATAACAATAAAAAACAATATAAAGAAGAAACTACTTTTCATTATGAAAGGAAAAGCATTACAAAAACTAGACTACTTCTAATCCAAGAGTTGAGATATCTCAAACAACAAATGACCACCCCTTTATATAAAAGATGAGATGGCCATAAGATACATGAATTCAAGTAAGGTGCTCACAAATCAATGTATTCTAATTGATTATGATGTCCATTTAAATTTCCAACTCCTCGATATATTCAAATGCAACCAAAACAATGTACATCCATCCTCATCGAGCTTTGTGAACTTCTTGTAGTAACTTCTTTGTTTTATCTTTTTCTTCATTAAAACTCTAAAAGTAAGCATATCTCATAAAATATTAATTAACTAGAATAAAACAAGAAATATCACCTAATATATAATATTCATACCCGAGAAATATAAAATTGCATTAAAAATATGGGTAAATATTGTATACTTTAAACATTTAACACACCCCCAACCTTAAACTTTTGCGCGTCCTAAACAAAATATCACAACCAAGAAAATTTTACTACACAAAAATATGTAGTCCCCATTATGTTCTCATATGATTTTTAATCAAACTATCCAGAAGCAACAAGATGTCAATCAAATGAGAAATTCCCTTTATCAATCACACCTAAAAGAAGGCTCTCCGTGTGTGTGTGTGTGTGTAAGTTAATCCTTTTGCATATCCTTCTCATATGCAAAAAGAAAACAACACTCTGGCTCATGTTAAAATATGTTTGCCATCTGCCCTCATCTCTACTAATATAATCAGTTTTTTAAAATTTTTTTATATATGTATGCAACAAAGATAACTAGCTTTATCTTTTGACGTGAACCCCCATAATTACAGAGTTACAAAGGCTCGGTTACTCAGCAAACTAGTCATTGCTACTATTATTTTTAACAATAGACAACTTTACCTTTTGACGTGAACCCCTATAATCATTGAGTTACAAAGGCCCAATTACTCAGCAAAGTAGCCAATATTCAAATAGATATAACTAGCTTCACCTTTTGATGCGAACCCCCTTAATTACTGAGTTACAAAGGCCCGGTTACTCAGCAAAGTAGTCATTGCTCCAATTTATTATTATTTTTCTTTTTTTAAAGAAGAAACTAAAAATTGTAGGACAAACCTAAAACAACCAGAGCCGTCATGCAAATTCTTATGATTGGAAGATTTTTCTATATTGCAACACATTCATTGAAATCATCCAAAGCTCAAAGGATTGTGAAAATAATATAAGGTATAAGAACTCAACTTCTCCGATCTAATTCATGTTACTTAGTGTCATCCCTCATATTAATTAATCAAGTTTTCCTAAGAAAGGTAAGACTAGATTCACGTGTATCTATCATTGAATCCAAGAGATTAATATAATGTTGTCATAATAAAATTATTAACTTTAAACTACACTGTATCATATATATATATATTTATATATATATATATATATATATATATATATATATATGCATATCTAAATCTAAACATGGGTCAAACATGAACAATATGCACAAAATTAAGGCAGCCCCCACACTTAAACTAAACTTTATCCTCAATGTTGAAAAAAATAAAAATAAAAATAAAGAGATAGAAGTGAAAGAGAACTCCCTTCATAGTAGTGTTTCAGTCTACATCCATTGGCTTTAAATGATTGATCCCTTGTTGAGTCTTAATTTCAACTGCACTGTGTGGAAAAACTGTTTGCACTATGTAAGGACCAGACCATCTTGATTGTAATTTTCCTATGAAAATTTTGAACCTTGAGTCATATAACAATACCTTTTGTCCAGAAGAAAATGGTTTAGAAGCAATTCTTTGATCATGCCATGCTTTGGATTTTTCTTTAAAGATCTTAGCATTTTCACAAGAAGCACTCCTAATTTCTTCTAATTCAATATGCTTGTTGTAGTCTCATTTTCCCACTTGCTTCCAAATCAAAATTCAATTCCTTAATGGCCCAAAAAGCTTTATGCTCTAATTCTAGGGGAAGATGATAAGCCTTCTTAAACAGTAATATGTCAATTGGTGTCTTGAAAGCTGTTCTATAAGCCCATTGAGTCATCTAACCAAATAGACCAATTCTTTTTATTACCTTTTACTACCTTCTCTAGAATTTTAAGAATCTCTCGACTGGATACTTCAACCTGGCCGTTAGTTTGTGGATGGTAAGCAGTGGCAACCTTATGTTTCACTCCACACTTAGCCAATAAAGCTTCAAATTGCCTATTGCAAAGTGAGACCCTCCATCACTAATGATTGCCTGAGGTGTACCAAATCTGGTAAAGATATTCTTCTTTAAAAACTTAACCACCACCTTGGCATCATTCGACGGTAAAGCTAGTGCTTCAACCCATTTAGAAAGATAATCGACAGCCAGAAGAATATAAGTGTTAGAGTTTGATGGAAGAAAAGGACCCATAAAATCTATACCCCATACATCAAATAATTCCACTTCAAGAATAGAGTTGAAAGACATTTCATTTTTCCTTGATAGATTTCAGCCTTTTGACATCGATCACATCTCTCAATAAAATGTCTTGCATCTTTAAATTGCGTAGGCCAAAATAATCCCGATTGGAGAACTTTCATCACTGTCCTAGTGCTTCCAAAGTGCCTGCCATAATCTGAGGAGTGACAATGATGAAGTATGGACTCTATTTCAACTTCTGGCACACATCTTCTTATCATCCCATCAGCACATTGCTTGAAGAGAAGATGGCCTTCCCAAATATATGACTTAGCCTCATGAAGAAATCGTTTCTTTTGTTGAAAGTTCAAGTCCGGTTGCATCTTCTCACTCACCAAGTAATTTGCTAAATCAGCAAACCATGGGACAACACCACTTTCAATGGCCAATATATTTTCATCAGGGAAAACCTCATTCACGGGTGGATCATCCTTAATGTTGTGTGTTTTGCTCAACCAAGAATGGTGGTCCGCTACAACATTCTCACTTCCTTTCCTATCCTTAATCTCAACATCAAATTCTTGCAATAAAAGATCCCAACGGACTAGCCTAGGTTTGGAATCTTTCTTAGACAAAAGGTATTTTAGAGCAGCATGATCAGTATATAAAATAACCTTTGAACTTAGCAAATATGATCTAAAATTTCAACAGCATGCACTACTGCTAATAATTCTTTTTCAGTTGTAGTATAATTGTGTTGTGTATCATTCAATGTCTTACTAATGTAGTAGATAACATAAAAACATGTCCTCCCTTTGGATTAATACAACACCTATCGCTTGGTACACATTGTATTGAGCTTACCCAAGTACTATCAGAATGGGATATATCACTCCAGCATCCAACCACTTAATAATTTCCTTCTTGACCGCTTCTTTCATGTTGGGGTTGAATTGTTGTTGGTGCTCATCAGTTGGACTGCATCCATCTACTAAGTTGATCCTATGCATATAAAAGGATGGATCAATGCCTTTTATTTCTGTTATAGTCCAAGCAATAGCTAACTTGTGATCCTTAAGTATTCTAATCAACTTCTCTTCCCCTAAAACATAGTTAGTTCTAAAGAAATAATAACAGTAAGAGTGTCTTTAGGCCCTAAGAAAGTATACTTGAGATGTTTTAGAAGTTGCTTTAGTTCTAAAATAGGTGGTACTTCAGCTGATGGCAGCAATCTGTTGAATTGTATATCTAAGGTTTCCACAACTCTGAATCTCCTAGGCAAGATTGGTTGTGAATCTAATACTGTAACCATCTCTTCCACATCAGTATCTTTTTCACAAAGAGAATTTATGGCTTTATGTAATGAATCGCTCAACTAATCCCCCTTCTACATTATTTTATCAAATAGTTTAATTCTAGAACAATCATATGGTACATCCAGGCAAGTCATGGATTTAAAGATGTTAGATGTGAGATAATCGTTGTTTACCATAAGTGTACGTTTTCCAGCAGCTATGTTGATCAATGTTTTTCTAATTGCCAAGAAACCTCTCTCGACAATGAGTGGTATATTATCATTCCTGACTTTCATTTTGAGCACCACAAAATCTGCAAGAAAGATTAACTTGTCAACCTTTATTAAAATATCTTCAATAACTCCTTTAAGACATACTAGTGACCAGTTAGCCAATTGGAGTGTGATATTGGTAGGAGCAATGTCCTCAATCTCTAAACTTTTGAAAATAGAAAAAGGCATAAGATTAATGCTAGAACCTAAGTCACATAAAGCATTACAATGAACATTTCCTCCAATTGAACATGGAATTACAAATTTGCCCAGGTCTTTCATCTTAAGAGGTAGTTTTCTTTGGAGGACAGTACTACATTCCTTTGTCCAACAACTTCATTGTCATCTACTCTCATTTTCTTTAATAAAATATCCTTTAAGTAATTTACATGAGTAGGCACTTGTTCAAGTGCTTCAGTGAAAGCTATGTTAATTTGCAGTTTCTTAAATGTATCAAGAAATTTTTTGAAATATTTTTCATCACTTTGTTTCCTCAATCTAGAAGGAAATGATACCTTTTTCTCAACCTCTTCTATATCTACCTCATCTTTCTCTTTCCGTTTACTTCCGAGTAAGCTAATTAATGTATTGGGTTCATGTTCATTGTTTGGCTTTTTATCTTTTTCCTTAACTTTATTGGGCTAAACTATTTCTTAAAAAGTAATACCACTCCGGGTTGTTACGCTTTGCAATGCTCTTGACAATCTTTCCTTGGTTATTCTGGTTGGCTAGGATCGCTCACTTGGTCCCTTATTTAATTGCAATACAACTTGTTGCATAAACTGTTGTTGTTGTTGCTAATTCTGCATAAATTGTTACATAATTTGTTGCATAGAATTGAACATTTGGATCAAATCTGGTTGTTGTGGCTGAAAACAAAGTGAAGGGGGTTGAGAATGCTGTGATGGTGGTGGTGGATTATTGAGGATAGTAGCTGATTGTGGAGAATTATTCCAAGAATAGTTGGGATTATTGCACCAGCCCACATTGTAGGTATTGGAATAGGATTGTTGTTCCTATTAAAGTTGCCTACGTAATTGACTTGATCTGCTGCACATTGACTTGTAGAATATCCTTGTCCGCAACATTCACACCTTGGCTCCAAAGCCTTAACCTATTCCTGCATATTTAAAATTTGAACTTGATTAGCTAAAGAACTAACCTTAGCAGATAAAGTAGTAAGTGCATCTAATTCTAAAACTCCAGTAATCCTCCTTGGGTGCCTTTCTTGTGTTACATGATGGTTAATAGGAACCATCAATTCTAGTAGTTGAAAAGCATCATGTGGGTTCTTCCTAAGAAACGATCCATTGGCTGCCGCATCAACTATTTTTTTGCCCCAACAACCTGTTATAGAAAGTTTGGAGTTGCATCCATCTTTCTATACCATAGTTGGGACACTTTTTCAACAATTCTTAAAATCTTTCTCATGTCTCAAAGAGAAAAACACCATCAAACTGCAAAAAAGATAAAATTTTGTTACATAATTTAGCAGTTTTAGAAGGAGGACAATATTCTAACAAAATTTTTTCAAACAATTCATCCCAAGTGGTATTTGCATCTAATGATGGCAACCATTGTTTTGCACTTCCTATTAATGAGAATGGAAATAAGTGAAGGCGGAGAGCGTCGTCAGAGACACCAAGTTGCTTATACATATTACAAACCGATAGGAAATCGATGACATGCCTATTAGGATTTTCAGTAGGCGATCCACTAAATTGTCTTATTGTTTGAAACTGACTATATGAGAGTTGTTTGTGTTATATGCCTTTTGTAGTGACATGTTGAATACATTATGTACAGTTAATAGATGAGGCAGCTATGCTAGTCGATACGCCACTTGCCTAATATATTCTATCACATCAAATGGTCTGATATATTGCCGACTAAGTTTCCCTTGTGTCCTGAATCTCATATTTCTCTTATTTGGTGAGACCTTCAGAAGAACATGATCTCCTATCGTAAAATAAACCTCAAGTCGTCGCTGATCAGCATAACTTCTATGTTGGTCATGAGTTGCCCTCACTCTCTTTTTGATCCACATCACTAACTCTTTTGTTTGCTGGATCATTTCTAGTTCAACTATCATTGGTTCACTACCTTGTACCCAATATAATGGAGGTCAACATGGTTTGTCATATAATGCTTCAAATGGTGGCATTCTAATATTGGCCTGATAATTATTATTATCTGCGAACTATACGAGAGATAAATTCTCTCCCAATTGCTACTAAAATCCAACATGCATGCTCGAAGCAAGTCCTCTAGTACCTGGATGATCCTCTAAGTCTGCCCATCTGTGTGAAGATGGAAGGCTATACTAAGCATCAATTCAGTACCCATAGATGCCTGGAATGCCTTCCAAAAGTGGCATGTAAATCTCCGATGCTTGTCTAATATAATTTCCAATGGAACTCCATATAACTTGACTATCAAATCTCTGTACAACATGACCAAAGTGGTCAATGGGCAATCCATCTTGATCGGCATAAATGTGCACTTTTTATAAGTTGATCTACCCATATTACATCTTTCTTTTGGCGGGTATTAGGCAAACTAACTACAAAATTGTATGCTACGCTCTCCAACTTCCACATTGGGGTCTCTAAAAGTTGTAGTGTCCCACCTGTACGAACATGTTCTTCTTTCATCTGCTGACATACCAAACATTTGGCAACTGTGTCAAACACCTCTTTTTCAATCCTAGCCACCAATAGGTTCATCGGACATCATGGTACATCTTCATTCCACTGAAATGCACTACACATCTCGACGTGTCGGCTTTGTGAAAAATCTTACTACGAAGTCCAGAATACTCTTGAATGTCAGGTATGAATAATCGACCTCTCAATATGACCAGTCCATCTACATCTTTGGACAAATCTCTATAAATCCCATGTTCTAACCACTGACTCAACTGCTCATCTTCTTCCTGTTCAGCCTTGATCCGTTCAAGCATACTTGGTTGAATCCTATGTCTAGCTATCATCCCGACTAATTGTCTCTAGCCTATGTCACCCTAAGTCACTAAGAGTGTAGCGAATCCCACTAAGTCTCAATGTGGTTTCCTGCTCAAAGCATCTGCTGCCACATTGACTTGGCTCTCATGGTATACTATATCAATCTCATAATCTGATAATAGCTCCAACCATCTCCTTGTCGATTGTTCAGATCTTTTTGTGTGAAAGATGTTCCATAAAGATAATGCCTCTATATTCTGAGAGCAAATACTACTGCTAGTAGTTCTAGGTTGTGTGTAGGATAGTTATGCTCATGCATCTTTAGTTGACGATATGCATAAGCAATAACCTTATCCTTCTACATCAAAACACAACTTAGACCAATGCTTGAGGCATCTGTGTAAACTACAAAATCCTCATATTCTTTTGGCAATGTGAGTGCAGGCACCAAAGTCAATCACTCCTTCAACGTCTTGAAACTCTGCTCACATTTATCTGTTAATCTAAATTGTTCATCCTTCCTAATCGATTGTGTAAGAGGAGCTGCTATGGAAGAGAAACCCTTAATGAACCGTCTATAATATCTAGGTTAGCCAAGGAAACTCCGAACCTCTAAAGGTATCTTCAGTTGTTTCCATTGTACATCTACCTCTATCTTCGTTAAATCTACTGCAACACCTACTACTGATACAATGTGTCCTAAAAAATTCACCTCAGAGAGCCAAAAATTATACTTTGAAAACTTTCCATTCAAACTGTGTTTTTTTTGTGTTTGCAACACTATCCAAAGATGTTGGTTATGTGCTTCCTTAGATGGAGAGTATACTAATATATCGTACACAAAGGCGATTGTAAACTAATCTAAAAATGGATTGAACATTCTATTCATCAAGTCCATGAATGCTGTTGGAGTATTAGTCAAGCTAAAAAGCATGAAGAAAAATTCAAAGTGGTTATATTTTGTCTTGAATGCAATCTTTAGTATATCTTCTGCTCTAATCTTCAACTGATGGAATGTAGACCTCTAATCAATCTTCGAGAAAATAATTGTTGAGCTCAATTGATCAAATAAATCATTAATGCAAGGAAGATGGTATCTATTCTTAATAATTATATAGTTTAACATCATATAATTGATGCATAAATGCATACTTCAATTATTCTTCGGCACAAACAACATTGGCGTACCCATTGGTCACATGCTTGGTCTAATAACCACGGTCCACCCATGGCCAGCGGTCTAACCATCGGTCCAACCGTGTCTATAAAATCATAACTCAAATCATCAGGTCACAACGGAAGTGGTTGAACTTAAAAAATGAGTTATTCATGGCCATATAATAAACAATATTGGGCAATTGAGAGAGACTTCCATCTTTATCTAAGCCACCGGTCTCTTATCTTCTATCTCCCTAACATTTACCAATAATCAATCATGAAGAACTATGCACAACGCCAACCCCATGGGCTGCCATGGCTTTTCTCTTCTCCGTCTTCCCGTCACCTCCATTGACGAAGCCATATCTCACACCTCAAGCCTATTCGGCAAGTCCCTAACTGACAGCCCAATGCACTGCCGCCATGAACCCCTCTCCTCCCGCCGACGGCAAGCTGTCGTATGCGCTAAATTCGATCTTCTCCAGCTCATGGGCGGCCGAGGCCTGTGCAACGGAGAGAGAGGCATCGCCCAAGAGCTCAAAAGCAAACGACCGGAATCACCCCCAACCACACTAGCTAACAAGCCTGTTCCGTCATCGACTTCTCCGTCGTCTCCTCTGCCGTCTCCCACGATCGCCGACGTCGAAAACGCCTTCGAAAAGGAGCTCCTCGGCCTGACGGGGGGCTTCCCGGGCGGCGAGGTGGGGCTGAAGAAGTTCGTCCTGGACAACCCACCACCACCGAAGTCTGCCCAAGCCAGCGGATTGGCCGCCGCCATGGCCGCGAGGACGAAGCCAGCTTCGCCGACTCTGCCGCTGCTGATGCCTGGGATGATAGTGATAGTGAAGAACCCGGCGAACCCCTACTACATGTACTGCGGGATAGTGCAGCGGATAACGGATGGTATGGTAGGGGTGCTGTTCGAGGGCGGCAACTGGGACAAGCTCTTGACCTTCCCCATTAAAGACTTGGAGAGGAGGGAGAAGGGGCCTCCCATGGTTAACCCCAAGTCTGCTGTTCTTGAGCCCCTCCTCCAGAAACAACAAGAAGTTGTGGCCGCCGGCGCCGACATCGAACTCGACTAGTGTATTTGGCTCTTGTCGATGGGGTACGTTGTAAATGGGGTCAAAGTGGTTGATATTTCAACAAATTTACTTTGGGTTCTTGTGTCAAGTTGCAGCTCATAAACTTCTTATATTTGGACAAGGTTAATTGAAATGTGGGTGTGGTGGTTATGCCCGCCATTTTTTTATGTTATCATGCCTACCTAGCTCTCCAAAGTACTGAAAAATTAGTATCAACAATGGCTAATAATGTAATAATTTATGTTTTTACCATTATTACTCCAAATATTATTCTTCTCTTGAGAAGATTATTTTAGTAGCAAGACTTTTTAATATTTTCAACCCATAAAATTTTGTCTCGGCATATTTAGTCTTTGACTACTATTAGATACATAAAATTTTAAATTTATATAATTGATTATATTGAGTCTAATCATGTTTGATCGGTGTCTTGCGTTCTATTATGCAAGGGGCATTTAATTAAATGGAAATCTAAGGAATAACTAATTGACAAGAGCCATGATAAACAAGCTGAACATAATCATTTGTGAACTAGGTCCAATCATCGTCAGGTTGTTTATCATAAAAAATCAGTAATTAAAGCTAAACACGTAGATTTACCAGCTAGGTTAATATGAGTAGAGCTAAACATGTTCTAGTAACAAAAGATGTTAATCAAACTCAAGAGTCGATTTCACTCAAATGGTTATGGACAAGCTATGTTTAAGTCTATCTACTTAAAATCCCTATAGTAGAAATAGTGGTCGAATAGTCGTTTAAGTTTAGTTAAGGGCGTTTAAAGAAGTAGAAAATCCAGAAGTATATAAGAAGGCAAGAGGTAGATCCGACCATTTTTTCCTGCTTTCTCTTTCTCATTTCCTTGGATGGTGTGCCCCCCTCCCCGGAGCCTTTCTTCTAAGATTTGTAGGTGTGGAAAGAAATTAAGAGGATATAATAAGCTTTTCCATCAAAAAGAGGTAATTAATCTGAACTTAAATAAATTAATCACGTAGATTTATGCATGGTATTCATATTCCATGATTATATTTAATATATTAATTGTTCATATTGTATACATATAATTCTTCCATGTTCTTGCATGTTCATGCATGAAATTGATTGTATAATCTATCAAATTAGGTTTTGATATGTAAGTTGTTGATTTAACTTCCTGGAAACATGTTGAACATGTAACTGGAATGATAAAACAATGAATCCCGATGGGTTGTTTAATTTGTTGCATATTTAGAACAACTTCGTACATGTTATGCAGTTTTTCTACTTAAGTAAAATCATGAAAAAGTTTGATAAATCATCATGGATTAAAAAACTATGTTATAGTATATGATTTTATGTTTAAGTAACATAATTTTATTTTTGCTTGATAAAAATTGGATAAAAATGAAGGGAGAAATCCAATATTCCATTTGAAAACCTTATCGCAGTATCGTCCTGTTCGTAACTAAGAGGGTCAGCGCCGCAGCACTCAAGCGATGTCAAGTTTATGTATCAAGCCAATGCCACGATGGTTCTAACTAAAAGGGAACACTGCAATGGTCGGCATCAAGCCACCGATATGTATGGTTCAGCGCCGTAGAGCTCAGTGTTATGTTGGCAACATGTATAGCCAGTGCCATGGCGCTCGGAATCGAGAGCCCTAGCGTTGTGACCTTCATAACCGTTTTGCTATCTTGTTTCTTTTCATGTGTATGGTATGTGCATGCATGTGTAAATATTTTTTGATGCTTGTACGTTGATGTATGAATGCTGCAAGCGTTATTTACATGTGGTATCAAAGCATCATGTCCATGTCATGACATATAATGTAGGCATAGGTTAGCTAGTATGGGTTATGATATAGTTTTATATTATAGTTTAGACTAGCAGATTTATAGCCGAGCATCTAGTAGCTAGGATTGGCACGTAGATCAGATCTATCGTCTACTAGAGAGTTTTAAGATCCTCGATTTTTATGATGTTTAGATAAATTAAATGTATATTTGAAACTGGTTTTCAACATGTTACCATGTTATTAGTTTATCGTGTTATCATTTATCAGGGCTCATATTTTCACGTATTAAGTCCAAACAATGGTTAAGACGTAGACCTAACAAATATCATGTTTATGCAGGTATAAGATGCCTTTGGAGTGATAGGATTGAGAGACTCAACATTTATGTGAAATGTTAAGTTAGATGGTTTTATTTAAAATAATTGATTACATAGATTAACCAAGTGGAGTTTGACTAAATATTAGAGTAAGTGAATGTTTATTGATTAAATTTGAGTTTAACCAAGAATTGATCACTTATTTGGTATTAATTGATTATTTGGGGAAAAACTCCCAAAATAACCCTTCTAGAGGGGGGTGTTGCCATCTATTCATTCCTAGGGAAAGGGTGTCAATCTCTCTCTAAAAAATTTGTTGTTGGAGGTGACACCTTGGGGGGAGACGAGGAGGCTAGGGCTTGGTAGGTTTGTTTTTTTGTGTTATTTCTCCATCATATCATCATGTTTTATTGAATTCATATTTAAGACATGTATGTATTAGGATGATGTGGATTTTTCATTGAATTTTGATGATTTCTTGCTGGGAGGAATCATGGACTTTGAATTGTGTTGAGGATGATTGTGATGTACAATCAATTCACATGATTCATGTATCAATGTAGAGAAAAATATATTTACTTTTAAGATCTTTAATGGTAAAATTTGATAAAATGAATAATTGTTTGAAATACCATCTTTGGTAATCATTAAATGTATTAAACTTGTTTGAATGTTAAGATTTAATTTTTGTATGAATCAAGTGTAATTTTTATGAAAATTCGAGTTTGAAACCCTATGCAAAAGCATTGTGTGGAGAGATAGCAAAGGCCAGCACCATGACTAAAACCCTGCAATATCAGCGTCGTGGGGCTCATTTGTTGGCTAAGTGTGTTCTAGGAGGCCAATGGCTTGACACTGAAACCATGAAGTATCAGCACCGCAACTCTCATTTGTTAGAGTGAAGTTTCGACATTAGTGCCACTGCTATATCAAGAAACGTGGCCTTGATTTTGGAAATCCTAATTCACACTTTTAATGATTTTGATTAATAAAAGCTCTACCTATGAATGTTTAAGCATTATATATTTGGTGTAAAATGATGTATGATGTGTATAAATGTTATATTAGTGTGAATGTGTGCATGCATCCCATGCCATTGCATTGCATATAGTTAATCAAATATACTTATTAATATATATTTTAAGGTTTTAGGAAATCATTGGTAAGCTAGTTGGAGAGAAATTGTTAAGGCTTTGAGGTACATATAACTTGTATGATATTAATTAACACAACTAACTATTGATTAGTGAATGGGCATAAACATGACATGTCCACTCATGTTTGAATTTGATAACCTATATCCACCTCCTCCTCCTAGCCTGGGCGATTTGGTCATGACAACTCCACAACATAAGGAGGAGATAAGAAGAAAAAGCCGATAAAAAGAAAGTTGGTGAAGATCTTAGGTCCTCAAATAAGAACTAGCAATGGAAGATAAGAGTTTAAAAACTTTATATAAACACACCACTATTTTAGTAAAAGGTGGGCTAGTACATTAAAATAAAAGATAAGAGGAGAAGAAAGTCGCAAGAAAGGAAGAAGGAAGGGGAGGAGTCCCTCGCCGAAGGAGAACCTTCGGCAATCCCCAAGCCCACCAAATTAGATCTTGAAGTGCCCCCAATATCTCCTAGCCGAGAACCACTTGCCGGCATGGTTGCAAAAATTGGCCAATTCCGAGTGATTTAAATCTGATCGGTAGGATTCCATTTAAAAAAGCATGCAAATCGGCCATGATAAAAGTGGTCCAAGAATCGGCTGATTTGAGCCAATTCACGGATCAAATTTTGATCAATTTCTGGTAAGATTTTTGCCTTATGATGTCAAATTTTTCTACTTCAATTCTAGCTTTATGCATCCGATTTCGTTGTTTCAAAGTTGGTTGCATCGATTTGGTGACCAAAGATCCAATCTTTCTTCCATTTTTTCTCGGCGAGGTTCCGAGCTGGCACGATGATCCTTGACACCACGGGGTTGGAGTCATTTGTGCTGTTCCAGATCAGCGTCGGTGACTGCAGGCCATTCTCTGTGCCGTTGTTCCAGTTTCCGGTCACTGACAATGTGGGTGTTTGGTGGTGGGATTAGGGTTTGATTGCTGTTTGTTTGTTTGTGGTTTGCTTTTGCAGTTTGACGAGTTTCAGAAGAAGTCCGTGTAAATGGTGAAGCCAGCCAAGGGGATGACGACACTGGCTTTCATATTCAAGGAAGGGGTCATGGTGGCAGTGGACTCTAGGGCTAGCATGGGAGGGTATATATTTGAGTGGTGAATTTGTTCTAGTGCAAATACAAGATTTTTAGAGCATTTATTACTTCGGGTATATTTTTGTTAGGTGTTTTGAGCTACGTGGATTGGGCGTGGCCATCGGCAGTGCCACCCACAGAGAGACGAGGGCAGATTGGGCATGGGCATGGGCATCGGCGGGTGGGGGGGTCAGGAGGTGGGGCGGATTGGGTGGAGGTGGCGCTGGTGCCGCCCACAAAAAAATTGGGAAGAAAGAAATGCTCAGTGGCATTTTTATAATTAAAAATTGACTCAACTCTATCTCGAGTAAAAAATAATAACTAATTCTAAATAAATAAATAAAATCCAAAAAAATAAGAAAAAATACTATAAAATATAAATACCCTAATGTTAAAATTATATATTTTACAATTAATAACTCACTTATTTTGACTGATTCAAGTAAACCGATTCTTGTCTAATTTTTGACGAATCAGTCTAATTCAATGACTCCCTTCCAATCCGATTTAGCATCGGATTCCGATTTTTGCAACTATGCTTGCCGCACAACCACCGTCCGTTGCTTGAAGAATTGTTGTCAAGCCCCTGTCTCTTACCTTATCAAAGTCGCTGCTGAGTGTCATTGCTGCCACCCACAGCCGCCAATCCTTGCCCATAATCCAAAGTTTCCACTTGGTGGAGCCACCGGTGAAGGAGCTGTGTTGCTTTGAAGTGTTGCCTATGTGCTGCCGTTAGGAGAGCATAAGCCCTGGTGTTGGAGTCTGCGATCGCTAGAACAAGAGTGTTGCACCTTGCCATCTTGTGTTAGCCTCTTCTTCAGGGGCTGCAATCACAAGCTCTTTTCCCTGGTCAACTCACTGGAATTTCTTAGCAGGCACCATAGATAACTAAGAACAAGAGAGGATGAAGGGATGGAATAGGTAAAATGAGAATGCAATTCGATTTTGAAAAACAACACCAAAACAACACGACAAGGTTGAACATACAGAGCAAAAAAACATACAGAACATTTTAATTAGAATACCGACTTGTTGAGTAGACAGAGCAAAAGAGTTAACCCAATTCATTAGTTGAAGATAGCGTCATTGGGAGATCTTTATGAACTCTAACATCTGCCACCACTGCTGACTTCAATTGGGAAATATGAAAAACATCATGAAATTGACTTCTATTCGGAAGCTGTAATTTGTAGGAGACCTTCCCAATTCTCTCCACAACCGTAAATGGACCATAATACTTTGCTGCTAATTTAGTGATGCTTTTAGATCTAACAAAATGTTGGCGGTATTGTTGTAGCTTCAAGTAAACTTTCTGCCCAACCTAGAACTCTTCATCCCTTGTTCTTAAATCATAGGATGCTTCATGTGTAGTTGCGCCCTCTTCAAATTCTCCCTCAACTCAAAAAAGTTGATCCCTTGTGCGTAAAGTGGCGTCTACTTCCTACAACCTATTAGTACCTGGCACATATGCTAAAAGTGTGGTGGAGGCATATTATAGACTACTTCAAAGGGTTTCATTTTAATTGTGGACTGGTAGCTTGTATTATAACAGAACTCTACCCATGCTAGCCACTCTGCCCAAGACTGATACTTTTCATTTGTGAAACAACGAAGATATTGTTCTAACACTCTATTAATAACTTCTAGTTGTCCATTGGTTTATGGGTGATATGTGGAACTATTATTGAAAGCCACTTCCTGAAGACAAAACAACTCATTCCAAAAAACACTTGTGAACATACTATCTCTACATAAACAATCGATGTGGGCATCCCATGCAGCTTGAAGATATTATCATAGAACAATTGAGCTATGGTAGATGCTGTAAATGGATGGGAGATAGCCATAAAATGGTTGTACTTGGACAATCATCAACAACTACAAATATTAAATCTTTGCCCAAAGTCTTTGGAAGGCTTATGATAAAATCCATTGAAATGGCTGTCCAAATCTGTTGTGGTATAGGAAGAGGCTCAAGCAATCTTGCAAGTAGCATTGTAGAGTATTTGAACCTTTGACAAATATCAAAATTTCTAATAAATGTGACCACATCTTGATGCATCCTTGAACAATAAAATATAGTTCTTAATCTTTTGACAGTTTTAAGAACCCCTTCATGTAAAACCCGTGATTCGAGTCAGGGTTTTACGTTACCGAACCAGTCGGTTCGATCGTTGGTTCGAGTCGAGTCGGTTTCATGAATCGCGTGCTGAGTCGAGACCAGCCGTGAGTTATGAGCGATGAGAGTCAGGTGTACCGGAATATATGATGATAACGTCGAGGAGATGGTGAGAGATGAGTTATCAGAATATATGAAAGTATGCAGTATTTTTTTCTTTTATATGTTTGATCGTAGAAATAGTTTTAGACCGAATAACGCGTTAGGCGCGTTGGATTATATTCGGGTGGGTTATTAGTTATAGAGCATGTCATTTGGATGTTATTGTGTTTGTTTTATTTTATGTGATTTTTCTATATTTTTCTAGATTTTTTTAGAATTTATTACGAACTAGTTATTATTTTGACTCGAGTCGGAATCGAGTCAATACTTATTTACGAAACTGCCACTAGAGCATTTCTTCTTCTTCCCCGACCATTCTCACCCAAACCCTCGCCGCCGCCACTGTGGTGTCGCTGCCGCCGCCGCCGCCGACGCCGTGCTGCCGCCGATCGACGCCGCCCTGCCCCGCCTTGCCGTCGCCGTGCCGCCCCGACCAACCCCGGCCACCGTCGCGCCGCCACGACGCCGGAATCGCCCCGCGAACCGCGACGCGCCGCCCACTGATTCCGCCGCCGTCCGGGCCGCGCCGCCGCCGCTGTGACCCCGACGACCACCCCTCGACGTCGCCGACGTTTCCCCCACCATCCCGACCGCCGTCGAGGCCGGCCGGAGCCCCGATTGGAGAACGCCGCCGCCGCCGCCCGTTTTCAACGTCGCCGCCGACGGCCATCGCGGCCTCGGTTGCTCTGTTTGACACCGCCATCGGACCAAGCTCGTCGAGCTGGTGCCGATAGACCCCTTGATTGCCCCGTCCCGAATCGTCGCCGGAAAACCGTCGGAATCCGCCGGAAAACCGCCGATACTCGCCGGAAAACCGCCGGAACCGCCGGAAAATTGGATTCGAGGGAAGTCCGCCGGATCATCCGCCGAACGCACCCGGTCCAATCTGATCGGACTTCGGACGCCGCTAGGTGCCGAATTCGAGTTTCGAGCCGCGAAACGGAAACCCTAGCCGTCGCCGATTTTCGACGACGCGAGGTATAATTTATTTTAACTTAATTATTTGAAAGTATTGATTATTAGAATTTGCATGTTATGATTGATGAATTGTGCATTGTAATTACTTATATAAATGTGGATTTAATTTAGAATAAAATATGAAATTTGTGGAATTGTGTGGTGTTAAAAATAGAAGTTATGAAACTAATTAGGGTTATTAAGTAATAATCATGATCTAATGTAAACTAACCTAAGTAGACTTGTTAGAATTGATATAGGTTGATGTGTGACGGTTGATGTGTGATTGTGTTGATTGTGCGTGCATGGTATAGGATATGTGATTCATCATGCGGGCGTTAGTTTTTAGCTTGATTGTGTAGGTACGGTGTAGGAGCTCGCCGCCTAGGCGCGTGGACCCGTTTGGAGCTTCTACCAGGTCCGTTTAGGACTCGTTCTCTGATTTACGCTACTCTCTTGTGTATTTGATTTATTATGTGCAGGACGAGTTAAGTGGCGTTTTATCGGATCCCACTTAACTCGGGCCATTTAGCCAACAGTTCTTTTCCGGATTAATAACCCTCGAGGATGAGATCCCTCGAGTTTGTTTTCGAACTTCAGATCCAGCTCACGTTGCCTTCGGGCCTATTGTATAAATCCCAACCCAGACCTATATATATGTATAGTTTTCGTGTTTTGGTGAGAGACTGAATGAGGGAAATCCGACTACCGTGCTACGCGAGCGGGCACGTGTGTGTCGACAGTGGGCTCTGGAATGGCGTGCGGGCCGTTTCATTCCCGAGGGATCCTGACAACTCCACCTTTGAGTTCCTCAAACCCGGAGAAGTGTGGAGGTTCACGGGTACTGCATTGCAGCGCATGTCTAGACTTGTGGTTTCAAAGGGTACTGAAGGCGACTGCCTGAGAGTACTCGGCCTTCGTGCTCAAGGCCAGGAGTAATATGGAAGGTGCAGAGGGCGGATAGGAACGAGATTTGACGCGAGAAGCAATAGAGAAATGGCCGAGGCATGAGAATGTGAAAGATAGGGGACGCTGTCGACCCGATGGCGACGGCTCCCGTATGTGCCCTGATGAGAGTTCTTGAGGAAGTATATGGTTTTCATTCAACAGGAGAGTTTGCTCTCCTGTGCCAGTTTGATATTAGTTATTTTCCGGGCCGGTAACACTCGTTACTGACGGTTTTCCTATATATATGTAGGTGAGAAATGCGAAGGATGAAAGCTGTCGGGACTGCGGAGGAGCAGCACGGAACCGCGCACACATGTACCTGCCGCGTGTAACGTATGTTAATGGTGTGTTATTGCTACGTGAATAATAATTTTGATGTGTTTGTTTAGATAAATTGCTTGATATGAAATGAATGGATAAATGTGAATGAGTAGTGAGTTGGAGTTCAGACTCGGCTCAGGTAAAAACGAATGAGATAATGGTTGAATGTCATGGTAGATTAATATGTGTTACCGTATTTTTATAAAATAGTATATATTTTCTTTTGGTTTCTCATTTATTATTTTATCTTGTCTTTGCTTGTACATCATATCATGCATGTAGGACTACGTTAGAACCCACGCATCCCATCCATGCATTTCATGTTTGCATCTCCATCTTGAGACACCGAGGGCAGATCCGGGTCGGCTTAACCGAACCCAATAGATTAGCGAACGGTTCGGTCGCCGGTGACATTTCCGGGTCGGTTCACGGGTGAGCCGAAACGGGGTGTTACACTTCATGTGTTCAACAATGGAACTCCTTTAAAATGTTAGGTGTCAAATCTGTATCAGAAATCAAATAAATTCTACTCCTGTAAAACAGAAGCTCATCCCTATATATCCACTTTGTTGATAATTTTCCTTCATGGAACTTCTACAATAGTCCTTGAAATGTATGATTAGTCGAGTATGAAGCTTTGATCTCCTAGATCCATTGGCGTACTGGCATTGAAATTGTAGCACTACCCAACTGATTGTTCTCTCCTTCATGCAATTTGAATTGCTAAATTGAAGAACCATCAAATTATCTCGATAGACCATTAGCAACCTTGTTTTCCTTCCTTGGTTTATACTCAATTTTGAAGTCATATCCAATCAACTTGGTAAGCCATTTTGTTTTACTATAGTATGAACCTTTTGCTCCCATAGATACTTCAAACTAGAATGATCAGTTCTAACAATGAACTTCTGTCCAAATAAATAATGGCGCCATTTTTGAATAGATAATATCAAAGCCAACATTTCCTTTTCATATGTTAACATGAGATGATTTCAACCATGAAGAGTTTTGCTAAAATATGCAATAGGCTTTCCTTCCTGCATCAACACAACACCTATTCCCACTCCACTAGCATCACATTCTACCACAAAAGGCAGTGAAAAATCAAGACGAGCTAGGAGTGGGGCTTTTGTTAATGCTTCTTCCAAATCATTGAATGTTTTCTCTGACATTACATCCCAAATATAAGTTTCTCTTCGCAACAAATCAGTAAGTAGGGCAGCTATGGTTGCGTAATCCTTGATAAATTTTCTATAATAACTTGCCAAATCTAAAAACCCTCAAACTTGTTTGATTGACTTCGGTATTGGCAAGTTGACCACTACAGATATCTTATCCAAATCCATATTCACTCCTTTTGGTGAAATCACATGACCCAAATACTTCACTTCCCAAATGCCAAAACTACAATTTTCTTTTCTAGCAAATAGTTGCTCTTGTAGAACACACAAGGTAATTTCCAAATGTTGTAAATGGCCACTCCATGTCTTACTATAAACCAATATGTCATAAAAAAAAACCAGGATAAAATCTCGAAGGAACTTGGCAAAGATAGAATTCATCAAAGCTTGAAATGTGGAAGGAGCATTGCTTAATCCGAATGGCATCACTCTAAACTCATAATGACCTTGGTGAGTTTGAAAAGATTTTTGTGTACATCATCCTCATGCATTCGAATTTGATGATAGCATGATCTTAAATCTAGCTTTGAAAAATAAGAGGTACCATTTAATTCATCCAAGAGCTCATCAATATTGGGTATTGGAAATCTGTCATTGACTGTCACCTTGTTCAATGCTCTATAATCTATACACATCTTCCAGCTCCCATCTTTTTTCTTCACGAATAAAATAGGAGATGAATAGGGATGGGTTGTGCTCTGAATGATGTTTGCTTCTATCAACTCCTTAACCTGCCTTTCTATTTCATTTTTTCTATAATATGGGTAGCGATATGGTTTAATATCCACTGATCCTACACCCCCTTTCAGTAGAATCCTATGATCATGTGCTCTCTTGGGAGGAATTGTTGTAGGTACCTGAAACACCCTCTCTAAGAAAGCACATTAAAGAGTTGTTAGAAGCAATTGTTGCTGCTCTTCATCCATTATAGAATTTTGGAGCTGAAAGCATTGTCCTAATCCCTCCAAAAGTTTCAATTGCACAAGAAGCCCATGTCTTCTCTTCTTTAATGTGTGTAAAAATTTCTTGTTGCTACACAATTGAGTAGGTGGAGTTGCTAGTCCTTGCAATGATGAATGAACTCCATCTTTAGTAAAAGACAAGTCAATGATTCAAAATTCCACATAATCGATCCCAATGTCTTTAATCATTGAACACCCAAGACAACATCAAACTCTTCTAACTGCAATGCAAAAATTTCAGAAAGGATAGTATGTCCAGGTAGCTCAAGCATTAAATTTACACATTTCCTTGCACAGATCATTTGTTGCCCATTTGCAACTTGCACCCTTAATGTATTACTAGGCTGAACCTTGAGCCTCAACCTTTGTACTATCTTTGCATTAATGAAGTTATGTGAACTTCCTAAATCGATTAAAACGGATACCTATTGACCGTAAATCCTACCAAACATTCTCATCGTGTTCGATGTGGAGGTGTCTATAAGAGCATTCAGTGAAATAGCCAATAAGTTATCATCAATGTTGGAATCTTCACCTTGTATGGAATCCTCTTCCCCTCCTTCTGAGACTTCCTCATCTAGGATGCCTTCAATCCAAAATAGCTACTTACATTTATGTCCTCGACTGTATTTATCATCACATTTGAAACACAACCCCAACTCCTTTCTTTCCTATAACTATTTGACAGTCATTTTCTTGACACAATTGGGAATCTCCTAACCACCCTCTACTTTTCAGATTGTATGGAAACCTATTTTCCACTAAAACCTTAGGTTCAAAGTGCTTTGCTAATCCTTGTGCCTTCAGTAGAGATATTGGCCTTTGTAACTTGACTTCCACTCTCAATTGCAACTTAAGACCACAAGTGAAACTACTAATCTTTTGTCATTTTGTCATATTACCAGCTCTTGGAAGAAGTCTGTTGAATCTGGTAATGTAATCTCTAACTGCTCCATCCTATTTTAGTCTTGTTAAATCTCCATAGAAATCCTTATAATCAGTAGGGCCAAATTGCAGATTCATAGCATCTTTCAGATTTTGCCAAGACATCTCTTCTTGGAGTTCTTCAATCATATCAAACCAAATCAAAGCGTCCTCTTCCAGATGATAGCTAGCTAGTCCAACTTGAAATTGTGGTTTCACCTTATATAATCCAAAAAAATTTTCACATCAACTAACCCATGGAACTGGATCTTTTGTACCATCATACTTTGTAAAAGTCATTTTTGCTACCCTCATATAATCATCTTTTTGAGGATTCCTTAAAAATCCTCTTGATCCACTACTTGAAGAATCAGGTTCTAGGCGATCAATAGCATGATGTGGATTCCTTCCATCACCTCACCTAATTTCTGAAGGAACCTCCCACTGACATGATTGATGCATTTCATTGATCATGTTACATGTGCTTAAATTCCTTGCTTTCACATTTGCAGCAGGGATGAAAGGATTTACCACACTTCTATTATTATCACCACTCTTGATTTTGAAGAATTCATCAAATCAAGATGATAATTCATAACGTGCAGATACTAATTGAGATTGTACCTTCCGACTATGTGCTTGTTCCTTTCGTATCTCAATCAATTCCTCTGCCAATGGAATTGACAGAGCCCCTACCTTTGCTCACTCGACCGGCTCTAATAGCAAATTGTTAGCCTCTTCTTCAAGGGCTGCAATCACAAGCACTTTTCCCTTGTCAACCTGCTGGAATTTCTTAGGCCATGGATAACTAAGAATAAGAGAGGATGAATGGATGGAATAGGTAAAATGAGAATGCAATTCAAATTTAAAAACAACACCAAAATAGAATAAGTTTTAATCCCCTATTCTTATGTATGCACATCCCTTTTATACTTCATATTCTTTCCTTAAATTACATTTTTGCCCTCCTAACTAATTTTATTTGTATAATCTTGTCGAAGCTTTTTGCCACTGTATTGCTGCCCTGCCATCACCTTGCGAAGGAGAGAATGGCCACCTTGCTGCTGGGCCACCAGAGAAGAGGACCCTTCCCCATCGCCGTGAAGGCACCGAAGAAAGGTTCTCTTGGTTGGCCAAGAAGTAGTTGCTTCTACCACTGCTGTTCGTGGAGCCACCAAGGAGAGACTGTTGGGTTTATTCGACATCGATTGTGGATGATGTTGGTGAGTTGTTAATAGGCTAATGAGAAAGCCTTATTCATTGAGTTAACTTTTAGATTAAGAGAGGCACGCGACACCTATTGCAAGTCACTTTTTGGGAGCCAAAAGGGCCCTATAGTGGTATCAGAGCTTAGTTGGAGCCTCAAAGGGCTCAAAATAGTAGTATCAGAGTTAAGTTCCAACTGGGTTTGCCTATGTCAATTGTGGATGTCTCCTTAGGTTCAAACTGGGTTTGCCTATATTAATTTTGGATGTCTCTATTATAGGTTCCACATGATGATTTGAAGAAGAGTTTATCAGGTGGGTGCCATCTGATTTAAGGGGAGTTATCAGACAATGATGGGTTCGGGGACATGTCCGATGTGTGAAGGGGAGTTGTTGGATTTATCTCACATTAGTCGTGGGTGATGTTAGTGAGTTATTTATACACTAATGGGAAGCTTTTATTCCTTAAGTTAACTTTTGAATTAAGAGAGCTTGTTACAAATATTGCAAGTCCTTTTTTAAAGGCCAAAAGCCCAAGGAGCCCAAGGGGCTCAAGAAAGACGCCCGAGTTTAGTTGCTTTGGAGTGTTGCTGTTCCGCCCACTTCAACCTTGGACAGAGCTGGAGCCGAGTAACCGCTGCTACTTTGCTGCCCTGCCTTGAAGCTGCTAAGGCTTGCCAGAGTTTGGAAATAGCCATCCTGCTGCCACCAAGGACGTCTTTGGATGTGGAGAGGAGCAAGAGCTGACAACACCCACGAGGAGTCTTGCGTTGAAGAGTTTGGCTTAGGAGGTTGCCTTGCCGACGCCGAGGAGTCACTGCCCACTGTCTTGCTGATCGGCCAAGGAGAGGGGGTCTAAAGCCCTGCCTCACTGGAATTGCTTCAAGGGAGTACGCTTGTACCTTGCCGTAGCCATACACCCCGAGGAGTCCTGTCTTTGTGGAGAATTGGGAAGCTATTGGAGTTCAGAACCTTCCACACGTCTGAGCCACCGGATAAGGGGTCTTGTTGCTGCTTTGAAGTATAGTCGCCAAGGAAAGGAGGTTCATCGCCGATCACCTTCGCAGTGGAGTCTTCCTAAACAAAGGTGAAGTGCCGCCGTCACGCATCGTTGCTGAGGAAGGTGCCCAACACCGGCGGTGTTGCACCGAGCAAGAAGAATAGGAGAAACGGGTCTAATCCGTTTACCCGTTTGTCCTATCCAAATTGTTGTTGTCGTGTCCACTGGCGAAATCCGTCGCCTCACGGACTGGTTTGCTAGAAACCCACATTCAAATATCAAGCTTAGACCCACCATAACTCAAGGCCAGGCGTAGGCCTATCAACAATGAACTGGGTCACATTGTAGCAAGGCGAACCAACCCGGCTGGTTCGGTTTAACTCAAATTTTATTTAGAGACCTTCCCGCACTCTGTTTTATGTGAAACTCAGTACCTTAATATTTTTCAGCATTCTAGACGTAGTGGAGGAGTTATTTTGAAGATTTAAAGACTAGAAGGAGGCAAACCAAGGTATTGGAATTGAAGCTATCAAAAGCAAATTAATTCAAAAGGTGACAAAATTTACCATTTTGTATAAAGTGTAAATCAAGTCACTGTAAATAAACTTATGAATTTGAGTTGAACCGTAAAGACCCACGTAAAATTTCCTATTTATCTTCATTTGCAACACTTTATTTTATTTTTATTTATTTTATTCACACAATTTCTTTGCATGGCAAGGGAGCTTTTGGTCCCACCGAACCCTCTAACTTAATACAAAGCGAAGTGTGATCCCGAGAGTGAAAATCTTGCACCCAAACAAATAGTCGGGTAAGAGATGAAGGTTTTGGCATTTGTGGAAGTGTACATGTGAGAGGCACTACTTGATCAACATATGTGGCTAGAGGCATAAGGTTCATCTCAAAACCAATAAAGGTTTTGAGGATTATGAACTGTCATAGCCTAGTATGTAAAACCTATGACTTGAGTCAGAGTTTTACGTTGCCGAATCAGTTGGTTCAATTGTTGGTTCAAGTCGAGTTAGTTTCATGAACAGCGTGCTAAGTTGAGACCAACTGTGAGTTATGAGCGATGACAATTAGGTGAACCTGAATATATGATGATAATGTCAAAAAATGGTGAGAAATGAGTTATCAAAATATATGAAAGTATGCACTATTTTCCTTTTTATGTATTTGATTGAAGAAATAGTTTTAGGCTGGATAATGCATTGGGAAGCATTGTAGGCCAGTCGGGTGGGTTATTAGTTATAGAGCATGTTATTTGGATGTTGTTGTGTTTGTTTTATTTTATGGGATTTTTCCATATTTTTCTAAATTTTTTTAGGATTTATTACGAACTAGTTATTAATTAACTTGAGTAGGAATCGAGTCAATACTTATTTACTATTTTGCCATTGGAGTATTTCATCTCCTTTCTCGACATTTCCCCACCCAAACCCTGTCACTGCCCACTATGTTTGTCACTGCCGCCGCATTGCCATTGATCGATGCCACCCCACCTTGCCGTGCCATCATCGTGTCACCCCGACCAACCCTGACCACTATCTTGCCGCCACAACGCCTGAATCACCCCACAAGCCGCGACGCTCCCCTTGTCGATTCGCCACTGTCCGGGCCACGCCACTGCCATCGTGACCCCGACGACCACCTCCTTGACCTCCCCGACATTTCCCCCTTACCTAGCGCCGCCGTCGAAGCCGGTCATGGGCTTGATTGGAGCGACAGACCACCCCAATCGAACTCAACGCTGCTGCCGGCAATCTTCACCACCACGGTCACCCATGCCATCACCACCATTGCGACAAGCTCGCTAAGCCGGTGCTAACCTTTACCCCCAATTGGCACGCCAAAACAGTCAGTGGAAAACCTCCGGGACAATCGCCGGAAGTTGCCGGAAAACCGAGTTCATCGAAATTAATCGGAAATCACCTGATCTTCCCCTGGATCCCTCCGATAGAACCCTATCAAACTTTGGGCGCCATAGGGTGCCGAATTTGAGCTACGAATCACGCAAGGTATAATTTATTCTAATTTAATTATATAAAGGTACTGATTATTAGAATTGCATGCCCAGATTGGTGAATTGTGTGTTGTAATTATATAAATAAATGTAGATTTGATTAAGGATAAAATATGAAATTTGTTTGATTGAGTGGTGTTAAAAATAGAAGCTAAAAAACTAATTATGGTAACTAAGTAATAATCATGATCTAATGCAAACTAGCTTAAGTAGACTTGATAGAATTGACATAGGTTGATGCGACTGTGATTGATGCATGATGGATGTATGCGTGATATAGGATGTATGACTGCATCATAAGCGAGCATAAGTATTTAGTTTTGATGTGCAAGTACGGAGTAGGAGCTCGCCACCTAGGCACGAGGACTCGATTGGAGCTTATGCCAGGTCCGTTTAGGACTCGTTCTCTATTTTATGCTATTCTATTGTGTATTTGATTTATCATGTGCAAGACGAGTTAAGTGGGATTTTATCGGATCCCACTTAACTCGGGCCATTTAGCCAACAGTTTTTTGGATTAATAACCCTCAAGGATGAGATCCCTCGAGTCAATTTTCTAAATTAAATTCCACCACAAGTTGCCTTCGGGCCTGTTGTATAAATCCCGACCTAGACCAGACCTATATATGTATAGTTTTCGTGTTTTCGGTGAGAGATGGAATGAGGGTTACTGATGGCCACGCCTTCAGATAGGGCGTGTGCATGGAAGAGTGGGCTATGGAGCTAGGGAGAACCCACTTCATTCCCGAAGGATTTGGACAACTCCACCTTTGAGTTCCTCAAACCCGGAGAAGTGTGGAGGTTTACGGGTACTGCAATGCAACGCATGTCTAGAATTGTGGTTCAAAGGGTACTAAAGGCGACTGCCTCAGAGTGCTCAGCCTTCGTGCTCGGCCTTCGTGCTCAAGACCAGGAGTAATATGGAGGGTGTAGAGGGCAGAAAGGAATGAGATTTGATCTGAGAAGTGATAAAGAAATGGCCAAGGTATGAGAATGAGAAGGAAAGGGGGACGTTGTTGACCCGAGGGCAACGACTCCTATATATGCCCTGATGAGAGTTCTTGAGGAAGTATATGGTTTTCATTCAACAAAAGAGTTTGCTCTTCTATGCCAGATTGATATTAGTTATTTTCTGGGCCAGTAACACTCATTACTGATGGTTTCTATATATTTGTAGGTGAGAAATGCGAGGGATGAAAGCAGTCGAGACTGCAAAGGAGCAGCACGGAACCACACACACATGTACCTACTGCGTGTAATGTATAATGATGATGTGTTAATGCTATGTGAATGGTAATTATGAGGTGTTTGTCTGGATGAATTGCTTATTATGAAACGAATGGATAAATGTGAATGAGTAGGGAGCCTTGGTGTAGCACCCCAAATCCGGTTCACTCTCGTCAACAGAACTAGCATGTTACAGGCCCTAGTTGGGTCGGCTAACCCGAACCTAACTCATGCGGATCCAATCTTGGCATCTTAAGATGAAGTTACAACTCTCAATGCATGTATGAATGCACAAACCCTAACATGGTACTACATGAATGACTTGCAAATCAAAGTACACACCAAGACAATCCCGATAAAATTTAATAAAAAATTTTGAAATATAACGGACAGATTTTTCCCTAAAAATGCAATTAGGGGCCACCTTGTCAAATATACATATGCAAATATATTTATATAACCATATATCAAACAATTTCATTCATACAAAATATAAAATTTAACATGTTGTAACTCATTTTAAAACTTGGGCCTCAACCCACCACGCTTCTATTGCGCAATCTATTCGTGTTCACATCATCTCATCATCCCTTAGCACTTAATTACGTCCTATCATCATATCTTAAGCATTTAATCACATCATATCATGTCTCAGCATTTCACGTCATTCTCAAGATAATAACATCATAACAAAAACATTAATTATTCTATCGACTGACATGTGTGCAAACGACATCATTGCTCCTCTGTCTAAGCTGGCTCCTCCAACTCGTGATTATTACCTACATTAGTATAAAAACACTTCAGTAACAAGTGTTACTGGTCTGAAAAATAAAATAACTATAACAAGTTGGCTATGAGAGGAAACTCTCATATGAAAGAAAACATCATATACTCCTCATGAATACTCTGAAGGGCACCCCGGTAGCATCCTGAACTGACTGATCTGTTGCTACTGATGCCTCTCTCGACATTTTCTTACTTCATTTTCTGGTCTTAAATCCTAAGCCATTTCCTTACCTCCATATTTCTCCTGGGCTTCAGCACGAAGGTCGAGTACTCTCAAGCAGTCGCCTTTAGTACCCTTCAAACCACAAGTCCGGACATGTGCTATACTAAACAGTACCCGTAAACCTCCACGTTCTCCGGGTATGAGGAACTCAAACACAGAGTTGTTAGGATCCCTTGGGGATAGAACAGTCCGCTGCACTAATCCAGAGCCCGCTTTGACTGTCACAGCATCCGCTCATGGTATGTGCAGCCATTTTCTCCATTTCTCGTCTCACTGAAAACTTAATAAAATTATATATATAGGCCTGGGAAAGGATTTATATAATAGGCCCGAAGGCAACTTGTGGTAGATCTTATTTTTGAA
The DNA here is from genome assembly GCA_033002965.1 of Piper betle. NCBI lineage: Eukaryota > Viridiplantae > Streptophyta > Magnoliopsida > Piperales > Piperaceae > Piper > Piper betle. The sequence goes on along the minus strand of JAURVB010012609.1, from coordinate 100,688 downwards.
ATCATCCATGAGGGGTTATTAATCCGGAAAATTATTTGGTTAAATAGCCCGAGTTAAGTGGGATCCAATAAAATGCCACTTAGCCCGTCCTGCAAATAATAAAATAAACATACAATAGAAAAGAACGTAAAAAAGAGACAAGTTCTAAATGGACCTGGTATAAGCTCCAAGCGTGTCGTCGCACCTAGGCGGCAAGCTCCTACTCTGTACCTACACATCAAAACTAAATATTAACTCCCGCTTACTAAATGATGAATCAAACTCGTCATGATCAAACACACTCATAATACAACATCAACCATAACAATCAACAATTATAAATGTGAAAGCAATTCCAACTTATCCTATTAACACAAATTTTATTATATTTCCTAAGTTACGTTGCGTTCGATTATCATGCTCAAATTTACTTTACTTTATTAGATCACTTAACCTTCATTATCTGTTAATTACATCATGCACATCTTTACTTCATTCATAGTCTGGTATTCATCATGACAACTACTCAATTCTAGCATGCTATACTAACAATCATCATCAATTTTAAATAATTAAATCGGAGGTAATTATACCTCACGTCATCGCCAATCGGCGACGACTAGGGTTTCGTCACACGTCTCGGAGCTCGAATTTGGTGCTCATCGGTGTCCGAAGTTAGATCGGGTTTGACTGGATGAACTCCTAGGAAGATCCGGCGAATTCCAATGAATGTAGTTTTCCAGCAGCTTTAGTGGTTTTTTGGCAATTTTCTGGCGATTTCCCAGCGACAGTTGCCGGCAATGTCTACTGGCCAAATAGGCATCATATTGGGTACCATTGGAATTGGCTCGGCAACCCCAACGCATCTACGGCATCGACGTGGCCAACGGGGGCAGTGGCTTGCCGAAAAATGCCTAAAACAGAGCAGCGGTGATAGGTGAAGAAATCTAGCCGTTCCGGGCGGCGATGGCCTCCGCTCCAGTCGGGAAAGATTACTGGATGGTCAAGGGTCTCGAGGCTACCACCTGATCATGACGGCGATGGTCAACGGCGGCAAAATTGGTGATGCAACCAAAATGCAGCTGCGGCGCTATGCACGGCGATTCCGGCATCACGGTGGCCTGGTGGTGGCCAAGGTGCTCGAGGAGGCATGGCAACGTCGAGGTGGGCCATGGCGGCGACGATCGGCAGTATGCTGGCATCGCATAGCTACGGTTTGTATGGGGAAGAAGGAAGAAAGGTCGGGGGGGGGGTTTGAGAAAATAACTAGGTGGAAAGATTGTAAATAATACTTGACTCGTGTTCAGCTCGGGTCAAGAATAATAACTAAGTTCTATTAAATCTTAAAAAATCGGGAAAAATCCCATAAAATCAAACAAACACCAAAACATCATAATGATATACTCTAGAACTATCAACCCACCCAAACTGTATGTAACGTGTCCTAATGTGGCAAACGGCCTACAACTAATTCTACAATCCACTATATATAAAAATAAAAAAATAGCTAACATACTCTCATGTATTCTGATAACACATTATGTTCTGCTGTTTTCAAGATGTTATCATCATATACTTGGGTACGCATGACCCTCATAGCTCATACACGCAACTGGCGTCGGCTCACTACACGTGTTTTGAAATTGACTCAACTCAAAAATAACAGTCGAACCCAACTGGTTTTGAATATAAAACCCTAACTCGAATCGTGGGTTTTACACTTGGAGTTCAAACTCGGCTCATATGAAAACAAATGAGATAATGATGGGATGCCATGGTAGATTGTTATGTATTATATTGTTTTGATAAAATATTTATATACCCTTGTTGTGGACAGGTTGGCCCTCATTGCACTTTTAGGGGAAACTCTATCTATATATACATATATATATTCTTTTGGTTTCTCATTTACAGCTTTGTTTTGTTTTTGCTTGTACGTCATGGCATGTATGTAGGACCATGTTATAACCCAATTATTCCCATTTATGCATTTCATGTTTGTATCTCCATCTTGAGACGCCAAAGGCATATCCGGGTCGGCTTAACGGAACTCAATAAATTAGCAAACAGTTTGGTCACCGGTGACATTTCCGGGTCAGTCAAGGGTGAGCCAAAACGGGGTGTTACACATTACACACTCAGACACTGGTGTTTGACTGATGATGGGTGTACTTTGTTCCTAATAGGATAGGGTAGCATTTGTGATGATAATTAATGATTTACTCTCCAACATATAGGCTAGACTGCTGAACATGGATTAGGCGTAAACTCATATTATTTAGTGCTATTTATTTATTCATTATTATTATACATACTTAGATGAAGTAAGCTAGCTTATATTAGCTATGTTCAGATTATAGTATTTTATTATTTGGTTATATATTATTATTAGTGGAACATGGTACAATTCACGAGAGTTGGATTTTTATTACCATGTTAGTCATAGTTAAGAATGATTATAGTATTTTTATGCTTATTAGTAATTATTATCATGGAAAATTTCTTATAGTTGGAATAATTATTATTTACATTGAATGACATATCAATTACAATTGTCCATGTTTGTCAATTAATTGTTAATCATTGCAAACTAGTTGTATTTTTAATTATTCCTTGTGTTGTTTATTTTCAAGATTCGGGTTTCAGACCGAAGTGATCCTAGTTCAATTGTGAAATTGTGCAGGGTGTCACAATTAGAACTTTAATTTATTTTTATTTGCTATGGTTGCACATCAGAATAACAGTATTAGTAGACTTAATACTAAGATATTACTCAGATTGGTATAATATATTATGTGTTTGTATGGACATAAGTATGGTATTATATGGTAATTAAACGAAGGATAGGCTCAATTAGTATTATTCCGCTTGTTTCATCTCATTATTGTTTTGGGCCACACCTATGTTATGCATGTATTTGCATGATGAGGTACGCATGTAATGGCCTGGATTTAGGTTGTCAACATGTAAGAAATTGTGGCTGTTACAAATATCTTGTGTCAGCTACATTTAATGTGAGTTTAAACCTTTGGATAACAAAGATGGTTGGGTCATGAGGGTAATTTTATGCATGTCACAACAAATATAGCCATATATGAACTTAATGGGCGGTTAAATTTGCAGTTGCTGATATTTTTATATCATTAGATGCTGATCTAAGCATTTTTATATTATATTGGGTGGCTCTGAAAAAACGTTGTATTGGGTGCTCAATATATGGATAGAATTATATACGCACTCCTTAAGTGAGACAATGGTTTGATTTAAGTAATTACTTTTAATATTTGTAATTCATGATTAATGGGCAACTAATTTATAATATATATGGACAATGATCTGTAGCACCCTAATTTAGTTCAAACCAAACCAAATCAAAACATTTAAGTTTAGACCACTACATTTAATCACTTCAAATTGAATGTTGGCTGTAGATCAAACCTAGCCACTTGAGGTGTCAAAAGATAGAAGACCTGAGAGGGCATCTACATGCACACCCAAAAGCATGAAATATATAAATGTATATGATCAAGACACTTGGGGCCTGAGCTTCTATAAATAAGAGAACCTATGTGCATTGACGTTACAAAGGACATTAAAAACTGTGGATAGAATATAAGAGTCTCCCCTATAAATAGGACAGTTGGAAAAAAATTTCCCACAACAATAACTTACTATAATCAATAACTAACAGACGATAACAATAATAGGGCAAGAGGTACATGGTTATCACCCAATGCACTATTTCCACCACCTTTATCTTGATTACACACAAAGCGGGAAGAACAATTACAATACAACTAGAACATTCATAGATTTGCATTCATACATTCCAATCACCCCTTTTACTTTTTTCACCGACTTGTTTTGACAACTTTTCTAGACCAATTTACTACCAAATAATCGACCTAATGCCGGCTAAACGTTCACTCAAAACTAGCCATGTAAGCTTTGGCTACCAAATACACCATCGAACTCTGACTAAAGCTTCTGAAGCTTTAGTTTCTTTTGTGCCACATCACCGAAGATCACTTCATGGCTTCATCTCTGGGTCTACTATTTTTGGTTTGCGAATCCTTGACCAAAGGGTAATCAAAGTCATTCACTCCACCTCTTCTCACCATGCCTTAGGTCTTCGGTTGCCAAACAACTGATCAAAGGTTAGCCAAAGTTAAAACTCATCTTCCTTGGCCTGCACCTCCTAGCTTCGATAGCTGAAGTGCTGACCAAATACAAACCGAACTATTAAAATCTTCAAATTCATTCCTTTCTTAACTCTTGATTTCTTGATTGGTTACACGATCATCCATGCTTCTTTTTCACCTGGAGTGTTGATGATCTTAATTCATTTGATGGTGTATAGACTCCAGTAAACGTACATAGAGAGTTTGTAATGTTATATCATCAAAGCAAGGTTCAACACTTTTATCGAAACCTTTTGATGAAGACAACTCCTATGTGTTGGGAACTCACTAAGTAGTTGGTGCCAATCCTAGTAAAATATCCATTGAGCTTGCCATGTAGATTTTCAAATCTTAGAATCTCCAAGTTCTTACCTTGTAGTATCATCTTCATTGCCTCATCCTACACAATAGGTTAGCCCAAGAAACAATGCAAAATTGTAAAACCCATGATTCAAGTTAGGATTTTATAGTCTAAACCGGTCAGTTCAATCATTATTTTCAATCGAGTCAAGTATTAATTACAAGATGACTATTCGTTTTTCTCACCGACCATTCATTTTTCTCACTGACCATTAATTTTTCTCAACTAACCATTCGTTTTTCTCCCCTAACATCTATTTATTCTACACTTCTAACAATTTCACCATCCAGCCACCATCATCCTTCTCATCTAAATTTCTTCTCCTTTTTCTTCCTTCTCTTTTCTCCCACGATCCTCACTCGAGCTGGCAACAACCTTGTTGTCATCGCAGAATAATTGACGATTAGGAATGGAGTAGGAACTCATCGCCTAGGCTCGAAGATACACTCGGAGCTTCTACCAGTTCTATTTATGACTCATTTCCTATTTTATGCTCTACTCTATTGTGTATTGTTTTATTACTTTCAAGAGGAGTTAAGTGACATTTTATTTGATCCAACTTAACCCGGGTCATTTAATCGATCAATCTTCTAAATTAGTAACCCTCGAGGATGAGACCACTGGAGTATATTTTCGAAAACAAGATCCACCACAAGTTGCCTTCAGACCCATTTTATAAATCCCTACCCAGACCTATATACATGTAGATTTCGTGTTTTCAATGAGGGATATTCCACAACCATACTATGCGAGCGGGCATATGCCAGTCGAAGCCAGGAAATACCGACAACCATATGTTCCTGTCAAAGCTAGGAATACCGACAACCATATGTGCCAGTCGAAGCCGGGAATACTGACAACCATACGTGCTAGTCAAAGCTGGAAATATCGACAAATGTACGTGCTAGTCGAAGCAGGAAATATTGAGAACTGTGCTACGTAAGCTGGCATGTGCCAGTCGAAGCCGGAAATACCAACAACCATATGTGTCAGTCGAAGCCAAAAATACCTACAACCATATCTGCCAGTCGAAGCCAAAAATACTGACAACCGTATGTGCCAGTCGAAGTCATAAATACCGACAACCGTGCTACGCTAGTGGGAATACAGAGAGGGCTTAGGATATACATGTAGTCCCAAGGGACTAGATAATGAAATGAGAAAATCTCGAGAGAGGCATTAGCAGCAGTAGATCAGATCAGTTTAGTTAGAGATGTTTTCAGTTTAGTAGATGCTCTTCAGAGAGTTCACATTATGAAAAAAATGTTTTCTTTTATATGAGAGTTTGATCTCATAGCTAGTTTGATATTAGTTATATTTTTGGACCAATAACACTGGTTGTTGATGTATTTTTATAATATATGTAAGTGAGGAACATCAGATTGATGTGCCAGCCTAAGTGGAGGAACAATGATGTCTTTTGTACACACATGTCAGGTGATAGCATGTTAATTTTAGTTTATGATGACATTATATTAAGAATGATGTGATGATGTGACATTTGAATACATATGTTTACTAATATATATTTACATATTAAATAAATACAACAAGTAAGCCCTCGAATTTGATGTGAAAAGTGATTAAAATGCTTAGATGGGTCGAGACCCAAGATTCAGAATATATTGTGCAGCAGATCAGAATCTTATGTGAATATCAATGCGTGTATATATATATATATATATATATACATGATGATTTTGACAGGGTAAGGGAGACTCCATCATATTTTATGAATTTTATCAATTTTCATCGAAATAATTTTGGTATGTGAATTGGTTGACATGTCATCCATGCAGTAGCATGTTAGCTTTATTTAGTGCATTCATCCATACATAGCAATTGACATCTTCCATCTTGAGACACCTAGAGTAGATCCTTAGTGTTGGGTTTGGGTTAGCCGGCCTAACTTAGACCAATGACATTATGGTTCGGTTCTCGAGTGTGAACCGGATTTGGTGTGTTACAGTTTTGGTATCAAAGCAAACTCTTGGTTGATTCAGTTGGAATATATTTTCATATGTGATGTGTGTGCAAAGATTGCTCTAAGTCCAATTGGTAGGTATGTATTTCTGTCCTTGTTGTTTTGATTTACAAATTTCTCATCAATGGGTAGCATGATAGTATTTTGGGGATTGGATCAGTGAGTAGGGGTAATCATGGTAAGAACTCAAAGTACTTGGAACAAGACTCCATTGCCTCGTTTGCCCAGACAAGCTGGCCCTACTCATGTTCACAGCAAGACAGAATCAAACCGATCTAGAGCCACACCGCCACTAGGCTTAGTAAGCCACCGTAGTGGGAGCCATCATAGTGGAAGCCGCCACAACATTAGAAGCCGTCAGACCAAAATGAAGGCTGCCATTGCATGGTTGGCAGAGGTACAAATGCAGATTTGCCACTTTTGGTGATGTCGTGCGACCCACAAGTGAAGCTTAGTGAATCTTGGTTACTCGACCCTGCCGAGACTATAAACAGAGACAAGATCACCCTCAATAATATCAATTGGGTAAGGGGACACAACAGAGGCATAGGATAGATGCCACAACCACAATGATAGTTATGGATGGACAAGTTCAGGCGAAGAGACACTCAACATGTCATAACTATGGACACCATCACAGAGAAATATGCAGAGTGAGTACAAATGCATGCTTCAAATGTGGTCAACCAGGACATTGAGAGTGAAGCCTCTTGATTCAAAATTTTGACGACGAAATTTTTATGAGGGAAGATTGTACAACCCATGATTCGAGTCTGGGTTTTATAATCTAAACCAATCGGTTCGACAGTTATTTTCAGTCGAGTCAAATTTTAATTATGAGATGACAATTCATTTTTCTCACCAACCTTTTATTTTTCTCATTGACCATTAGTTTTTCTCAACTGACCATTCGTTTTTCTCCCCTGATATCTATTTATTCTATACTTCTGACATTGTCACCATCCAACCACCACCATTCTTCTCACCCAACTTTTTCCTCCTTTTTCTTCCTCCTTTTTCGTCCACGATCCTTACTCTAGCCGGCCACAACCTTGTTGCCGTCGCAGCATGGCTGACGATTAGGTACGAAGTAGGAACTCACCGCCTTGGCTCGAAGACATGCTCGGAGCTTCTACTAGGTCCATTTAGGACTCGTTTCCTGTTTTATGCTCTACTCTATTGTGTATTATTTTATTACTTACAAGACAAGTTAAGTGGCATTTTATTGGATCCCAATTAACCCGAGCCATTTCATCGATTAATATTCCGAATTAGTAACCCTCGAGGATGAGATCCCTCAAGTATGTTTTCAAAAATAAGATCCACCACAAGATGTCTTTGAGCATATTTTAAAAATCCCTACCCAGACACATATACATGTAGTTTTTGTGTTTTCAATGAGGAAAATTCAACAACAGTACTACGGGAGCGGGCATGTGCAAGTCGAAGCCGAGAAATACCAACAACCATATGTGCCAGTCAAAGCTAAGAATACTGACAACCATATGTGCTAGATGAAGCCGGGAATACCGACAACCATATGTGTTAGTCAAAGCCAGAACTACCGACAACCATACATGCTAGTCGAAGTCGGAAATATCAACAACCATATTTGCCAGTCTGAAAATACTGACAACAGTGCTATGCAAGCTAGCACGTGCCAGTCGAAGCTGGAAATACCAACAACTATATATGACAGTTGAGGCCAGAAATACCGAAAACCATATGTGCTAGTCGAAGCTGAAAATACTGATAACCATATGTGCTAGTTGAAGCCCAACATACTGACAACCATGCTACGCTAGCAGGTATATGGAGAGGGATTAGGATTTATATGTAGTCCCAAGGGACTAGATAATGAATTGAGAAAATGTAGAGAGAGGCATCAGTAGCAACATATCAGATCAATTAAGTTAGAGATGCCTTCAGTTTAGTAGATACTCTTTAGAGAGTTCATGATATTAAAAATAAAATGTTTTCTTTCATATGAGAGTGTGCTCTTATAGCTAGTTTGATATTAGTTATATTTTTAGACTAGTAACACTAGTTGCTGACATATTTTTATAATATATGTAGGTGAGTAGCATGAGATTGATGTGCTAGCCTAGGTAGAGGAACAATGACGTCTCTTGTACACATTTTAGGAACAATGACTGCTAATTTCAGTAGAGTCAATTTCAAAACACGCGTCAAGCCGAGGCCAATCGTGTGTTATGAACCACGAGAGTTTTGTGTGCCCAAGTATATAATGATAACTTTAATAAGACAACAATAGAATGAGTTATCAGAATATATAAAAGTACGCCCAAATTTTTGTTTTATTTTAGTATTAGACCGTAAAATTATTTTTATGCCGAATAACGCATTAGGACACGTTACGGAGCAGTTTGGATGGGCTATTAGTTATAGAGCATGGCATTGTGATGTTATGGTTTGCATTATATTTTATGGGATTTTCCCCTATTTTTGGGATTTTTTAAAGGATTTATTACGAGTTAGTTATTATTTTTTACTCGAGTCGGAGTTGAATCAAGTTTTGTTCACGAAATTACCCTCAACGCTGCCTCCGGCCGCCATGCCACCAACAAGCCCTGCTGTGTCGTTGTCGTGCCACCCCGAGTGCCCCTGCCTGCTGCCTAGCCTCCACGACACTAAATTGCCACATAACCGTGTCGTTGACTTCTCCTCCTAGACTCACTCACCCTTTTCCCCATACCTAGTGCCGCTGCTGAGGCCTGATCAGTCAAGCTGATCAACCCCGGCCGACTTGTCACCACCACTGGCAGTCATCACTGCCATTGCTGCCCTCACCACCACCACCTTTGGGTCGAGCTTGCCAAGCCGGTGCTGACCCATAACGCCAATTGCCTCACTAGAAGAGTCACTAACAAACTGTCAGAAACCTCTAAAAAGTCGCCAAGAAATTGGATTCAAAGGAATTTGCTGGATCTTCCGCCAAACTCATCCTTTCAAACCTGATTGAACTTCGGACACCGTCGGGTGCCAAATTCGAGTCTTGAGCCGTCCGACAAAACCCTAGCTGTCTCTGACTGCTGACGACTCAAGGTATATTTAACTCTGATTTAATTATTTAAAATTAATTATTGTTAGCATGACATACTAGGATTGATGAATTGTTGTATTGGATATTTTTATTGTAAATAAAAATATGAATTGCTTGACTGAAGTGTTTTAAAATGAACATTAAGAAACTAATTAGGTAAACTAAGTAATTATCGAAATCTAATACAACGTAGTTAGGGCTGCTAAACAAGCGAGCAAGCCAAGCTAAACTTGTGTTTGAACTCGGCTCGAATAGTTCAAAGTTCGTTCGACCTCGGCTTTAGATCAAACAAGTTTTGAACATAGAAGCTCGGCTCGAAATCGAATATACTTAAACTGTTTACTTTTGACGAGCTCGAACCCAACTCGTTCGTGGGCTCAAAACTGGTTCGATTATAAAGTCAAACGTAACTCACTTAAAAAAATATAATCAGCGTGGATTGAACCCATGACTTCCAGATCTTCAACTTGAATACCTCCCATCTAAGTTATTACATTACTTTGTTATTACATTGTATATAAATAAATAAACTAGTTATAATTAAACTTATTAATATATATATATAAAGACTATATATTATTATATTATTTTATCGATTTGAGTTCGAGTCGAGCTACGAGTCGATTTCGAGTTGAGTTCGAGTTATAACTGAGTCGACTCGAGTCGAACACTACCTTGCTCAAACTCGACTAGTAAATGTCGAGTTTCGAGTCGAGTCGAGCCAAGCCAAACGCTAAATGCTCACGAGTTGGCTTGCTCAATTAGTAGCCCTAAACATAGCATAGGAAAACTTGTGTGTGATTGATGTATGATGGATGATAATTTTATTGGGAGTGTGATTTTCATCAAGAGTTTGATGTATCATTCAGTTAGCGGGCATTAGCTTTTAGATTTAATGGGTAAGTATGGAGTAGGTGTTCACCACCTATACTCGAGAACATGCTCAGAGCTTCTACCAAGTCCGTTTAGAACTCGTTCTTTGTTTTACGATCTATTCTACTATAGGTTTTTTTATTACTTGTTGGATGGGCTAAGTGGCATTTTATCGGATGGGTACTATTTAGTGCAACACATGTCTAGACTTGTGGCTCAAAGGGTGTTAAAGGCGACTACCTAAGAGTATTCGGCTTTCGTGATCAAGGCCAGGAGAATTATGGAGGAACGAAAAGGGCTTAGGAGATACTGATAGTCCCAAATGACCAGAAAAATGAGAAAATGCCGAGAGAGGCATCAAACAAGTTAGTATAGGATGCTATCGAGTCTGCAATTGGTAGCTCCTTAATGGATGCCCTTAGGAGTGTTCATGAGAAGTACATAAATGTTTTTATTCAAAAAGAGAGTTAGCTCTCATTTTCTAGTTTGTTATGTAGTTATAATTTTGGACCAATAATACTCGTTATTGACCTTCTTCTTTATATATACATAGGTGAGGATCAAATACTAGATACGCCAGCTTGGATGGAGGAGCAATGACCTACCTTGTACACACACATGCATGCTTGCCAACCAAACATTTGCTTTGACTATTTTGATCGTTTTGTTATATTATTATGAAAATGAAACACTTGTGATGAAGATTTTGGGTATATAGAAATAAATAGTGATAATAAGATTTGAAATATATTTTAGTGTGCAGTTTAAACAATAAAAGGTGGAAATGTGAATAGAATAAACATGTGAGTCAAGACCCAAAACGTACAATATTGTCATGTGGCCAAATTAAATGTATATGTGAAAAATATGGCCCAATGAATGTATCTAAATTTCTATGTGTATACAAGTTGATTTGACAAGGTGGCCCCTAATTGCACTTTCTGGGGAGGCTCTGTTAGTTTTATTTTGAAAATTCTTATCAATTTTATCGCCATTATTCTTTGCATGAACTAGTTGTCATGTCATCCATGTAGTGGCATGTTAGGGTTCTGTGCATTCATCCATGCACAGTGTTTAGTATCTTCCATCTTGAGACGCCGAGAGTAGATCCACTTGGGACCCGTGACGCTCCGGTTTGGTTCGTGAGTGAACTGGATTTGGGGATACTAGCTTGTGAGGCTCCTCCGACAACTCCCCTGAGGGTTCAGGTCCCACCGGTGGTTGTCCTCCAAGATTACCTTAGACCAATAGTTGTTGAATGGTTGCTTGAGTAGCTTGACAGTTTTGGGCTAAGTCATTCACCATCACAATCAAGTTTTAGATATCTTGGTGCTACTGTTGAAGCTATTGTTGCAATTGTTCATTCTGTTGTTGCAGTTGTTGACTAGTAATCCTTTGAGCCATCCATACCCAAAATAACTATTAATGGCTAAATATTTGTAGTAAACATTAGTTAAAATCCTATTGATCTATCTTATGAGGGATGTCGTACTCATAGGTTATTTCAATAAGGTAGATTTCTCTCTGATACCAACTTGTAATGACGCCAATTTTCTAACATACATAATACCTAAATTAGGGTTACTAGCAACATCATCTCGAACGCACATGCACAATATAAGAATACTTGGAAATAAACCTAATGAGCGGAATTAACACTGGTATCCATATTAAACCAAAATTAGAAACTCAAACTTAGATGTATAACCATTGAGTATCTCTCAACACACGTTTACTAAAATTGTAATCTTATACATACAAATAACAAAAATAAACTCGTAAGTGCTATGAATCTTTAGCCAATTGCTCCAAAGAATCTATAACCTAAGTACATGAAAACATGTCTGCTCAATAGTGAATACAATACTGAATCCTAAAACAAGATGAGAAGTAAGTAAATTAGTGATTAAACTGCAATCCTACTTACCATTTAAACATCCACATAACATAACACACATAACATAGCACGTACTAAAACTAAATAACTTGTATATAAACATAACTGAAACATAAACTTAGAATGTATCACTTTTACGTCTACAACATAATTCAATTAAGTAGATCATAAAGCACAGAACTGACTTTTAATCTCGTTAATTACTATCAATGAGACTAACTTATGAACCTTGGTAGATTAACGTAGAATAGATATTTTAACATGAAAACATGATTGTCATTATCTTATTATAGCTGAAATTTTGTAGTCCTAAACCATTTTAGAATACCATCCCTTATTCGTTCATTAGGACTTGGGAAAATATCTATTCATGTCATTCTTTTAAAGCTACTAATTTAACTATAGTCCAAATTTTGGGACATGTAAATAACACTACTATCCAAACTAATCCTTTCAGGTCAAGCAATTTCACACAAATATTCTCCAAAGTGGTCCTTTCAGGTAGGGAGATTACACACCAGTACTCTCCAAACCAGTCCCTTGAGGTAGAGAGATTATACACAAGAAAACAAATAAAAACACCACATGAAAACTAATGGCTCTTCCTTCGGAACCATGTGACTCGGTCTTTGGAGTCTGTGGACTCTTCCTTAGGAGATGGTGGCTCTTCCTTTGGATCCGGGTAGAGCTTAGCATTTTCACTCTAGAGTTCTCGATAATAGATCCCTCGCCAAAGAAACTCCTAACTGATCCAAATACATGGGAACCACCAATGATCACTATCGCTATCAAGATAGTAGCCTGAACGTTCGTCAAACCTTGCCTAAGGATAATGCATTGAGGGTGATGACCTAACAGGTCAACTGGGCCATTCACTTGAATTGAGAAATCATAAAAACAAATTATTAAGCCTAGGTCCTACCATTACTTTCATTAACTTGTGAAAAATGTGATTTTGTTAAGCCTAGACTTGTCATTGCTTTGACTTAGAACATGAAAAACATATTGTGATTGTTATGCGTAGGCCTTGTCATTGCTTTGACTTAATGCGTATAAACCTAAAACCTAGTGTTTCAGTTATATTTAGCTTACTTTAACATAATACGTGAACATGTACACATTAACATGGAAAATCATGATTTGACTATTCGGTTTAAATATTAGCACACAAAGGATCATAAAACTCTTTAAATACGACTAAACGGACCTGCAGTGCCTAGGATCCAAGTCGCTCAGCTGTTCACTTCCTAGTCTGAACAATAATATATAGCTATTTTAACCTCCAGACTAGCTTATCCATGCCTATAGGATATGATATGACATGACATGGATATGATGCTCATACAATTTGCAACTAGCTCATATAACATGTACACTACATTATACAAGCATCATACAATCATTAAATAACTATAAATAAGGCATAAACACGATCATAATGTAAGAATTAGGTTTTTAGTTCTTGGGCTTTAGTGCCTTGGTGCTGGTAGCCACGACTGTGAGCTCCATGGCATAGAGGCTCAAGCATGCCAATTATTTTTTTGGTTGAGGAGTGTCGGGGTGTTGCAGTGAAAACCGTCATTGTTTCTTTCATTTCTCATCCATATTTTTTTATCTGATTTTAGTGAAACAAAGTATGACTTTCGAGCTTCCAAAGCATAGAATTATGGGGTATAACAAGATTTTAATCCATTATGATTTGCCCTACTTCTTCATGGTTTTTTTAAGTGGGTAAACAACATACAATTAACAAACTTGTTATAAACATGTAACAAATTATACAAATAATACTAATCATTATTTTATTTTATGATTTGCTTAATTATCCTCATAATCTCTTGTTCAAACATAAAAAATGTGACATTAAATTCAATCATAGATCATGATCTTAGTTTTTATAACATATCATGTTATTCATCCATGAAACTAGAATAAAAATATAAACTTCTACACAATTCATACATAATTTGATTCAACAAGCAATAAAACATGATGATTTATGATATGCATACATGAACTCCATGAATTGACATCTAAGTTTTAATTACTAATAATTTACCTTGTTGATTTTCTCTATAACTCTAGCCCTAGTGCTCCTTTCTTGCAAAATTAGTGAAAACTCAATCCAAACTTGTCAAAACTTGAACGAGTAAGGGTTGGAAGTTGTTTTCTCCACAAAGGATCCAAGGAAGAGGGAAGGCAAGGTCCACGTTGCAGCAACCAAGGGATAGGGAGAGTGGTGGAGTTGTGATTTTGGGAGATATAGATCATCCCACATATATCCTTATATGCCTCTTACCCATCTTAAGATCTAATTATGCACTTCCTTACCCACACATGAGAAAATATTAAGGAGCCTCTCTTGTTCACTTAAACCCTTCCATCTAACCAACTAAAACTCCTGACAATTGTACACAATATAGAACACCTCCTCTAATATGAATATAGATAGTGTCCTTAACCAAAATTGACCCATAGGCGTAATTTAAATACGAGACCACCATGAATTTATTTGGCTACACTTCAATTTACCTACTGGTCAACATTAAGTGTTTACCTATGTTCTAATTATCATTTTACCTAATGGACACCTTATTGGTAATATGGACTTGATTCAGATGGTCTTAATGTGAGATCTGGCGAATGTTTTATGTGGTTCCACTTGGTCTCAATGTGAGATCCGACCAGTCAATCAATGGTAAGATTGGCACTCACAATTAACTAAGTTTCTTGATTTTACAAATTGTAAAAATAGTGGATTTTTGCCCGTTTAAATTTTCACTCCAAATATAGTTTTCTGTTGAAGGCTTCAAAGTTGGTCCTTGCTATACTCTAATAAATAACTATTGCATCTGGAATGGAGAAAAATGGTTGGGTAGCCAGTTTCGTGTAAATAGGATCATCCATAGATAAAGAAATAAGTTCCTAAATGTGTTTGGTCAGAGTTGAGCCGGATGGGTCTGACATTGGTCTCAAAGGCGGTCAGGCTATGAGCAGCGGTCAACAACCACTGGTCTCAAAGGCGGTCAGGCTATGAGCAGAAGTCAACAACCTCCGAACAGGACCAGGCCATGACAAACAATGTGGACGTGGTCAAATCAAGCTCGGGCATAACAAACCTCCGGCTTGTCAACTATGCTCGGACACAACCATGCTAAGCAGCTAGTCGGGTCCTGGCCTCTCTTCTCATCCTCTTCTTCTTTTCTCAATATCTGGCGCATGCATGTTGAGTTTCCCTCACTCATTCGTATTGGAAGAACTCAATTATAATTTTGGCTTTCTGTTTATCACACTAATGGTTGGTGTTTCGTATACCTATATGTGATTTCATCCTTTCTATGGAAGTATAATGAGGTGACTTCTAGAATTCTACTCATATTTTCTATATAAAGGAGAACTCTGTTGATGTCAAACAGAACATCCTCTTGAGAGTTTTTTAGTATATTTGGCTCATAACGGGAGAGTTTGGAAAAGTTTTTCATCATCTTAAGTTGAAGTCGTGGTCTTAATCAAGGGTGTGAGTGTAACACCCCAAATCCGGTTCACGCTCGTGAACCGAACCGGCATGTTACAGGCCCCGGTTAGGTCGGCTAACTCGAACCTAACTCATGCGGATCTAATCTCGGCGTCTTAAGATGAAGATCCGACTTGCTCATGCATGGATGAATGCATAAAACCCTAACATGATACTACATGGATGACATGCAACTCAATTCACACACCAATACAATATACATAATATCAACAATTTTAAAATACAACGACATAATCTCCTAAAATGCAATTAGGGTCACCCTTCAAAATAATATATATAAATATATGGCACACACTATCATACAGCATACTTATGATCACATCTCATCCTCTTGTCATCATGTCCTAGCTTTTGCTTCAACTCATCATAGCATTCATATCTGTCTAACATTTCAATCACGTCACATCATCATGTCTCAAGCATTTAACATGTCATTCACCATATAATAACATCATAACACAATATAAACACTCAGAAATCTAACTGATATGTGTGCAAGCGACAACCATTGCTCCTCCGTCCAAGCTGGCTCCTCCAACTCGTGATTATTACCTACATATAGTATAAAAACACGTCAGTAACAAGTGTTACTGGTCCGAAAAATAAAATAACTATAACAAGCTGGCTATGAGAGCAAACTCTCATATGAAAGAAAACATCATATACTCCACGTGAACACTCTGAAGGGCACTACTGAGGAGCCACTGGGCTGCAGACCCGGTAGCATCCCGAACTTACTGATCTGCTGCTGGTACTATGCCGCTCTCGGCACTTCTTTTTCAGTACTTCTCGTGAAACTTTATCCTAAGCCCTCTCCTTACCTCCATATTTCTCCTGGCCTTGAGCACGAAGGCCGAGTACTCTCAGGCAGTCGCCTTTAGTACCCTTTGAACCACAAGTCCGGACATGCGCTGTACTAAACAGTACCCGTAAACCTCCACGTTCTCCGGGTGTGAGGAACTCAAACGCGGAGTTGTCAGGATCCCTCGGGAATGGAACAGTCCGCTGGCACTAATCCAGAGCCCGCTTTGACTGTCACGGCATCCTCTGCATGGTACGTGCAGTCGATTTCTCCATCTCTCGTCTCACTGAAAACGCGAAAACTACATATATATAGGGCTGGGTAGGGATTTATATAATAGGCCCGAAGGCAACTTGTGGTGGATCTTGTTTTCGAAATCATCCTCGAGGGATCTCATCCTCGAGGGGTTATTAATCCGGAAAACTATTCGGTTAAATGGCCCGAGTTAAGTGGGATCCGATAAAGCGCCACTTAACTCGTCCTGTAGGCATTAAAACAAACATACAATAGAAAAGAGTAAAACAGACGAGTCCTAAACGGACCTGGTAGAAGCTCCAAGCGTGTCATCGCGCCTAGGCGGCGAGCTCCTACTCCGTACCTACACATCAAAACTAAATACTAACGCCCGCTAACTAAATGATGCATCAAACTCAATAAACATCAATCACAATCAATAATCATAAATATGAAAATAATTCTAACTCATCCTATTCCTACCAATTTTATTGTATTTTTCCTAAGTTACGTTACTCGATTATCATACTCAAATTTACTTTACTTCATTAGCTCATTTAACCTTCATTCCCTGTTAATCACATCATGCACATCGTTTACTTCATTCATAATCTTAACATTCATCATAATAATTAATCAACCCTAGCATGCTATGCTAACAATTATCATCAATTTTAAATAAATCAATCAGAGGTAATTATACCTCACGTTGTCGACAATCGGCGACGGTTAGGGTTCCGTCGCGTGTCTCGGAACTCAAATTCGGCGCTCATCGGCGTCCGAAGCTCGATCGGGCTCGACTGGGTGAGCCCCGCGGAAGATCCGGTGAATTCCAGTGAATTCCAGAAATTCCGGTTTTCCGGCAGCTGCTGGCGGTTTTCCGGCGGCTTCCGGTGGTTTTCCGGCGACAATCGCCGGCGGCGTTTATTGGCCGGAAAGTGGTCGTGTTGGGTACCCTCGGAACCGGCTCGGCGAGCCCGACTCATCTATGAGGTCGACGTGGCCAACGGAGGTAGCGGCTCGCCGGAAAATGCATAAAATAGAGCGGCGGCGATGGGAGAAGAATCCGGCCGATCTGGGCGGCGCTGGCCTCCGTTCCGGTCGGGGAAGGTCACTGGGCGGTCGAGTGGTGCTGAGGCGACCGCCGATCGTGGCGGCGCTAGTCGCCGGCGGCGGAATCGGCGACGCGACCGAAGCTGGCCGCGGCGCTAGACGGCGATTCCGGCGTCACGGTGGCCTGGCAGCGGCCGGGGCTGGTCGGGGCAGCACGGCAACGTCGTGGCCGAGCTAGGCGGCGACGATCGGTGGCCGGGCGGGCGTCCACGGCAGCGGCGGCGGCATGCGTAGTGGCGGCGTGCGGCGAGGGTTTGGGAAAGAAGAAAGGAAGGGCGCAGGGGTGTGTGGTGGCAAAGTCGTAAATATTACTTGACTCGTCTCCGACTCGAGTCAAAATAATATGTAAGTCGTAAAAAATTCCAAAAAATTTGGGAAAAATCCCATAAAATCAAACAACACCAAAAAAATCATAATGATATGCTCTAGAACTATCAACCCACCCAAAATACCCGTAACGCGTCCTAACGCGGTAAACGGCCTAAAACTAATTCTACGATCCATTATATATCATAATAATAATAAATAAATAAACTGCATACTCTCATATATTCTGATAACTCATTCTTTCCTGCTGTGTTCATGACGTTATCATCATATACTTGGGTACACATGACCCTCATGGCTCATACACGAGACCGGCGTCGGCTCAGTACACGTGTTCTGAAACTGACTCGACTCGAAAATAACGGTCGAACCGATCGGTTCTGAATATAAAACCCTGACTCGAATCGTGGGTTTTACAATCTTCCCTCCTTATAAAAATTTCGTCCTCGAAATTTTAACTCAAGGAGGTTCTGCTGAACTACTACCTGGAAGCTAGATACACACCAGTTGTATCCTCTACTCTTCGATAGTCATGTAAATCCTCACTGTAGCTGCGCCGTTATGACGGGTTCTGCTTATGATCCTGTCAATATCAACATTCTGGTTCTAAGCTGTCTGTGCCTGTTCTGACATGACCATCATCCTTCTCTTCTGTTCTGATCCCCACTGCTAATTCGGCGGAAAAACCTAGGTCACCCCTAAGGGCCTATTGGGTTGGTCAAGCAGATACTCTAGAGTATCGTAAGGTTCTAATCTGAGCTATGTCTGGGAAAACTACGGCGAGGGTAAGACCTACCTGCTAGCATCTACCCATGTCCCTCTAATCCTCATCTATGTGGAAAGTCACCTACATGTACTCCCAGGAAACTCAATCCTAAGTCCTACAACCATCCTAAGGTGTGCTATAAGTCTCCTGTTAGGTACGAGTGTATAAGCTAATGAGCTGCACGGCTCACTGTCGCCAGTCTAGATCCAACTCTTAGGTGTCCCTGTATAAGGAACTGGACCGCTCACTGGGTCCTAGTTGACTCGGTCCTCAGTCAAATATCTCACTTTGTTCTATAAGAGAACAAGGATAGCTGCTATGACTCTACTGCATACTATGGCTCAGGTGACTATCTACACAACCACTAACTACTACTGAAGGGAGGCGAGAACACCTGTACATACACAGCGTGTCTCAAGGAGTATGATGACATACTCTGCATGGGGCTGGAGAATCCGCATCTGGTCTGTGACGTACTCTGGTCAATGTATACTCATCTCAATAATCTGGACAACTGATAGTAGAACTGAAATATCTAGAGGGGTGAGTGGAAAGCTGTCTGTCATCTTTGGGTTATAGGAAGGGAGGCTGAATCTCATGGAAATCTAGTCACACTGCTCAAGAACTCTCAATAGGGGACATCTCATCCTCACATGTGGTATCTGGTGCAAGGTAAACAGGGAACTCCACTAGGCCAAGAAAAACCTGCTACATAGGTATGTCACTCTGATCTGTGGTGAGGTCAAGGTGTCATGCAAAGGTAGGGGAGATGAAATCCCTATGTAGCGTACTGGGTGGCCAAAATATCGGTAGGTCTATGGACTTGTCTCTAAGATCACCATGATTTACTATGCCACAGGTGATCAGTCTGTAGAACAGTCAATCAATGACAAATCTCAGAAACGGCTCCTAAGTGGCTCTAGTTCAATCAGCTAACAGTAGGCACATGTTTCTCGATACTGTACTAGTCACGCACTTCTAAACGGGCGGGGTTCAAATGACCCAAAGAACCACTGTCTCCCCTCAAGTCTACGGGGACTCATAATGAGGTTCGACACATGTCTTGTCCGCTCTTCAGTGGTGTGTGACCTGCCGTCCCGTACCGATTTGTAGCACTAATCTTGACTCACATGACTACTACCGCTGTGGTAGACTCTCAAGCAAGGCTATCAACCAAGATGAGCATACACTGGTATCACTCCGTCTGGTCTGCATGGTCTGTTCTGTCTGAAGTCCCTATTTACATTGTTCTCAAGCTGGGGTGAGGTCCGTCATCGTAAGATCGGTCTGCCCATACCGACCTGCACTGTAAACCCTAATCAGTACCATGAAGGTGCTTCTATACTCAGGGTAGGGCTCAACCCTATGTCTCAAGGTAAGGACCTAATCGTGCTGGCGAAACACAAGGGAATCGCTATCTCTCTGGAAAACACTCTCGCTGAACCCTCTATCTATGCCCCATACTAAGTCAACCTCCTATCGCTGGCTGGCCAATCGCTAAATGGGTTAAACTACGCGTGTGATCATCTACTAACCATCTTGTTTGTGTATGCCAATTGTGGCCCATGGATGCCACATCATACAGTCTGTACAATCTAATCATTGTGACCGCCCATCTGGAGGTCATACTGTCATGTTTCATGAATCTGTCCATACGCATCTCTATGAGACTGTAACTAACAATGTCTGATGGGGTTATCTTGCAACATACATTTGACCCAAGGGTGTTAGGTCAAAACAATGATTGCAAGAGAGCTGTGAAGTCGGATCCTATGCTATCTCATCCAAATAACCTCAGTTTTCCTAACTCTTTTCTATTCTGCTGACTTCACTGTAACTATTCCTTGTTCCTCAAACTCTAGTCCTACTAAACCTTAACTAATCTACTCGATCGGTGGATGAGCAATACACGGACGGCGGTAGTGCATCTGCGGTCAGTGGTAGTGAATCTCGGACGGCGGTTGTGCGCCTCGGGCGGTGGTTGTGCAACTCGGTCGGCGGTTGTGCAACTCAGTCGGTGGTTGTGCAACTCGGTCGGCGGTTGTGCACTCGGTCGGCGGTTGTGCACTCGGTCGGTGGTTGTGCAACTCGGTCGGTGGTTGTGCACTCGGTCGGCGGTTGTGCACCGTCGGCGGTTGTGCACTACCTAGATGCAGAAATATCTAATCCTACTCATATGCATCGTAAATCTACTACTATCTCTGCCATATCTTGGCTGTTATTAACTCGGTTCAGGTTGTCCAATCATGCGTGTCTGATCCAGAGGGGTTTGGATCATGATGCTGACACATATGATGGTCAACCTATGCTAAACCCCACTCTGATCTCCTGAAATTTAGAGTGGCTGCTTCTATCAGTGTTGACTAGCCCTCAAACGGCAATCACTGATCTGGTGCCTTATCTTTGGTAGAATCTCGTCAAATGTCTGATCTCATAGGCACTGGTGGTCCTGGTCTTTTCCTTGTTACTGTCCAAGCTCTACTGTCATCACTACATCATCCTTCATTCACTACTATTTTCTAGAAGTGGTCCCTCTCAATGCTATACTCTGTACTCCACTTCAAGCTCCTTCCCATTATGCACACCACGTTCCCATGGAAGTAGGACTAATGTGGTGACATGCAAGACACGGACACCTGGTCAACATCCAATTCATCCAAATCTCTTATGCGATGGACAGAATTAGTGGGTCTCTAAGCCCATCATGACAATCCTGTCAGATTCCTACTGACATCTACTGACATCCGAATCTGGTATAAGATAAGACCTTATACCCATTCTACCTCTACTAGCATTACAACATGCCCTGCTCACATCTAACTTGACAAACAATCTGATATCACTATAACAATCCATAGAAATGACCTGTCAGCTCAACTAAGGTCAATTCCACATATTTCTGATCAAGTCTTGAATACATTGTTATCCAAACAACTTATGAAGAAAATCTGCATGTAAAGAAAATATACGAAAACATACCTACCAGCTGGACTCGGAGCAGTCTTTGCACACACATCACCTATAAAACTATCATACATCTTAATCGGCCGAGAGTGGCTCTGATACCAATTCTGTAACACCCCAAATCCGGTTCACACTCGTGAACCGAACCGGCATGTTACAGGCCCCGGTTAGGTCGGCTAACCCGAACCTAACTCGTGCGGATCCAATCTCGGCGTCTTAAGATGAAGATACAACTTGTCATGCATGGATGAATGCATAAAACCCTAACATGATACTACATGAATGACATGCAATTCAAATCACACACCAATACAATTATGATCAAAATTATAAAATTCAAACAATGGATATAATCTCCACATAAATGCTAATTATGGGCCACCCTGTCATAATCATATATACAAACATATGGGCACACACTATCTACAGCGTCACTCTGATCACATCTCACCTCTTGTCATCATGTCCTAGCTTTGTCTCATCTCATAGCATCATATTTTAACAATTAATCACGTCACATCATCATGTCTCAAGCATTTAATCATGCATTCCATATAATAACATCATAACACAATATTAAACACTCAATCTGACTGACATGTGTGCAAGCGACATCATTGCTCCTCCGTCCAAGCTGGCTCCTCCAACTCGTGATTATTACCTACATATAGTATAAAAACACGTCAGTAACAAGTGTTACTGGTCCGAAAAATAAAATAACTATAACAAGCTGGCTATGAGAGCAAACTCTCATATGAAAGAAAACCATCATATACTCCACGTGAACACTCTGAAGGGCACTACTGAGGAGCCACTGGGCTGCAGACCCGGTAGCATCCCGAACTTACTGATCTACTGCTGGTACTATGCCACTCTCGGCACTTCTTTTTCAGTACTTCTCGTGAAACTTTATCCTAAGCCCTCTCCTTACCTCCATATTTCTCCTGGCCTTGAGCACGAAGGCCGAGTACTCTCAGGCAGTCGCCTTTAGTACCCTTTGAACCACAAGTCCGGACATGCGCTGTACTAAACAGTACCCGTAAACCTCCACGTTCTCCGGGTGTGAGGAACTCAAACGCGGAGTTGTCAGGATCCCTCGGGAATGGAACAGTCCGCTGGCACTAATCCAGAGCCCGCTTTGACTGTCACGGCATCCTCTGCATGGTACGTGCAGTCGATTTCTCCATCTCTCGTCTCACTGAAAATGCGAAAACTACATATATATAGGGCTGGGTAGGGATTTATATAATAGGCCCGAAGGCAACTTGTGGTGGATCTTGTTTTCGAAATCATCCTCGAGGGATATCATCCTCGAGGGGTTATTAATCCAGAAAACTATTCGGTTAAATGGCCCGAGTTAAGTGGGATCCGATAAAGCGCCACTTAACTCGTCCTGTAGGCATTAAAACAAACATACAATACAAAAGAGTAAAACAGAAGAGTCCTAAACGGACCTGGTAGAAGCTCCAAGTGTGTCATTGTGCCTAGGCGGCGAGCTCCTACTCCGTACCTCTCGTTGTCGACAATCGGCGACGGTTAAGGTTCCGTCGCGTGTCTCGGAACTCAAATTCGGCGCTCATCGGTGTCTGAAGCTCGATCGGGATCGACTGGGTGAGCCCCGCGGAAGATCCGGTAAATTCGAGTGAATTCCAGAAATTCCGGTTTTCCGGGGCTGCTGGCGGTTTTCGACGGCTTCCAATGGTTTTCCAGCGACAATCGCCAGCGGCATTTATTGGCCGGAAAGTGGTCGTGTTGGGTACCCTCGGAACCGGCTCAGTTAGCCCGACTCATCTGTGAGGTCGACGTGGCCAACGGAGGTAACAGCTTGCCGGAAAAAGCATAAAATATAGCGGCGGCAATGGGAGAAGAATCCGGCCGATTTGGGCGGCGCTGGCCTCCGTTCCGGTTGGGAAAGGTCACTGGGCGGTCGGTGGTGCTGAAGCGACCCCCTGATCGTGGTGGTGATAGTCGCCGGCGGCAAAATCGGCGACGCGACCGAAGCTTGGCCGCGGTGCTAGCACGGCGATTCCGGCGTCACGGTGGCCTGGCAGCGGCCGGGGCTGGTCGGGGCGGCACGGCAACGACGTGGCCAAGCTAGGGGGAGACGATCGGTGGCCGGGCGGGCGTCCATGGCAGCGGCGGCGGCATGCACAGTGGTGGCACGCGGCGAGGGGTTGGGAAAGATGAAAGGAAGGGCGCGGGGGTGTGTGGTGGCAAAATCGTAAATATTACTTGACTCGTCTCCGACTCGAGTCAAAATAATATGTAAGTCGTAAAAGAATTCCAAACAAATTTGGGAAAAATCCCATAAAATCAAACAACACCAAAAAAATCATATTGATATGCTCTAGAACTATCAACCCACCCAAAATACCTATAACGCGTCCTAACGTGGTAAACGGCCTAAAACTAATTCTACGATCCATTATATATCATAATAAAATAATAAATAAATAAACTGCATACTCTCATATATTCTGATAACTCATTCTTTCCTGTTGTGTTCATGACGTTATCATCATATACTTGGGTACACATGACCCTCATGGCTCATACACGAGACCGGCGTCGGCTCAGTACTCGTGCTCTGAAACTGACTCGACTAGAAAATAACGGTTGAACCAACCGGTTCTGAATATAAAACCCTGACTCGAATCGTGGGTTTTACAGTGAGGTTGATCTAATTTTTTTGAGGTTTATGCTAATTTCTCAATTTCTCATATATTGTATTTCTCAAGAATTATATATTTTAGATCTTGTTATTGGTCTGATTTGTATTTGGAGAGTTTTGTCAAACTTTTATTCGATACTTGATTATAAGAGATTTTCTTAATCAAAGTTGATCGAGTAGGTTGGTTTTCTTTTTCCTAATTTGGAAGAAAGTTGTCATCTATTTTTTATCTTGGTGTCCCATATTCATTTTATATTTGTTTTCATTTCATCTTGAGGGGAAATATTTTCTAGGTTGTTTCTGCTAGAGTGTCTATTTCCCAACAAGCAGTATCAGAGCTTTGGTTCGTTCTTTGGTTCTTTTGTTTGTCTTGTTTTTGGATAGTAACCTTTTGTGTCGAGATGAATGATGAGAAACATGTTAAGAAGGTCGCCCTTAAGGGTAAGTCTAATTGGCATTACTGGAAGGGTCGTATGATTGATTATCTATTCACTAAGAATTTATATGATCTAATTATTGGTTCTTCTGAGTCGACCAGTCCACCATTGAATGATACTCCGATTGTGACTGATGATGGGAAGGCTCCTTCGATTCCTCCTCCTCTATCTAATGTTAAGGCTGAGTTGAGTGTCGCGGCAGAATGGATCAAGATGGATAAAAAATGGATGGCTTTGATCAGAAAATGGTTAGAACAGAATGTATATAACCATGTGATTGGAACAAAGATAGCTAAGGAACTTTGGGATAAGCTCTTGTATATGTATGAGAGAGACAGTCCTGGAAACCGAAATTTGCTGGTCAGAAGGTTGATAAATCTTCGGTATAAGGATGGGACAGAAGTTAGTGACTACATCAATGAGATGAAAGGTATATTAACTATATTATCTAGTTTGAATATGCCTCTTGATGATGCTTGGCAAGCTTGTCTATTCTTGAATACTTTACCACAATCTTGGGAACCTTTAGTTATTTCCTTGAATAATTCTGGCAAGCAGCTGACTTTTGATATGGTTTCAAGTTGTCTTTTGAGTGAAGAAGTAAGAAGGAAAACGCAACAGGTAACCTTCTCTAATTCCTCTCAATCTTTGGTTTCTGAATTTAGTTCTCAGGGAAGATTAAAGAGTAGGAATCCAAGTGGAAGAGATAAGAGTAGAGGAAGGTCTAAATCTAGAAACAAGCCCTTCAAGTGCTTTTATTATGATAAAGCCGGCTATAAGAAGCAAAATTGTTACAAATACAAGAAAGATCTAAGAAATGGTAAGGTGCTTGACAATAAGAGTGATGATGATAAGACTGCCAATGTTGGAACAGAAGATATACTAATCATACTTGATGATGGAAATGATTGTTTGACAACTAATGATGATATTAGTTGGGTGATTGATTCTGGCTCATCATTGCATGCTACCCCATATAGAGATTTCTTTAACACCTATGTGACAGCTGATCTAGGTGTGGTGAAGATGGGCAACAATGGGACTTCTAAAACTATTGGTCATGGTGATGTGCATATTGTGATAGATTCTGGTTGCAAACTTGTTTTGAAAAATGTGCGTCATATTCCTGACTTAAGATTAAACTTGATGTCGATAGGTGTGGTAGATGATGAGGGCTATGTTTCACAATTTTCATGTGGCTTATGGAAATTGGTAAAAGGTTCTCTAGTGGTTGCTAAAGGAAAAAAATGTGGTAGTATTTATAGGACTACATCTACTCTAGTCCATGGGGAGGTTAATGTTACCTCTACTACTCTCACAGCTGATTTGTGGCATAGAAGGTTGGGACACATGAGTGAGAAGGGGCTAGAATTTTTGAAGAAGAAAAACTATCTTCCATAACTTAATGGGACAACACTAAGCTCTTGTGATCATTGTTTGGCTGGAAAACAACGTAGAGCTTCTTTTGTATCCACATGCAAAAGGAAGACACAAATACTTGAACTTGTACATTTTGATGTCTGTGGTCCAATGGAGATAAAGTCTCTTGGTGGAGCCTCTTATTTTGTCACTTTTATTGATGATGCTTCAAGGAAGGTATGGTGCTACTGTTTGTAGAATAAAAGTGATGTGTTTAATACTTTCAAATCATTTCATGTTCTTGTGGAGAGAGAAACAAGGAGGACTTTGAAATATTTGAGAAGTGATAATGGAGGTGAGTATTGTTCTAATGAGTTTCAGGTTTATTGTGACTAACATGGCATTCGGCATGAGAAGACTGATCCCTATACCCTACAATTGAATGGAGTTGCAAAAAGAATGAACAGAACAATTTAAGAAAGAGTTAGGTGTATGCTTTCTACAGCAAAACCACCTAAAGGATTTTGGGTTGAAGCCGTTTGTACTGCTTGTTATTTAATTAACAGGTCTCCTACACTTGCTTTAGATGGAGATGTTACAGAAAAATTTTGGACTGGTAGGAAGGTAAAATACACTCATTTAAGGGTGTTCGGTTGTAAAGCCTTTATACATATGCCAAAAGAACTAAGGTCTAAGCTTGATGCTAGGACATTTGAATGCATATTTCTTGGTTATGGGGATGAAGAGTTTGGTTTCAGACTTTGGGATCCTTAGGAGAAGAAGATTGTTTGAAGCCAAGATGTGGTGTTTCGAGAGAATCAGTTTCTAGAGGACTTTGGGAATGAAACAACTACCCAAAGTGATACCTAGGATTATGTTGTGAAGGTTAAGGCTTCATCTGCTCCTCCAACGGTTGTAGAGGATATTGTTCAAGATGTTGCTGAACAAATTAATGAAGAAGTCAGAGAAGACATTTTTGTTTCTTTGCCTCATGACGGTGAAGGTGAGGATAATGATATTACTAATGATACAGTTCTAATGTTGTTGATGAACAAGTACATGATGGTGATCAGTTTGTTGATCAAGGGAAGGCTGATGCTACTAGAACAAAATCTGGTAGAATTTTAAAGCCATCCACAAAGTATCCAAAATCTACTTATGTGACTCTCACAGAAAGTGATCAGCCTAAAGACTTCAGTGAAGTTCTTAGTCACAAAGAGAAAGACAAATGGGCAAGTGCCATGTGAGAGGATCTTAAGTCATTGCATGAGAACAAGACTTATGAAATTGTGAATCTCCCTAAGGGGAGAAAGGTCTTGAAGAACAAGTAGGTTTATCGGCTTAAGCATGAAGAAGGTAACTCACAACTAAGGTACAAGGCAAGACTTGTGGTGAAAGGTTTCGGGCAGAAGAAAGGTATTGACTTTGAAGAAATTTTCTCACCTGTTGTAAAAATGTCTTCAATCCGTTGTGTGCTAGGTTTAGCTGCAAGTATGGATTTGGAGGTTGAACAGTTAGATGTGAAGACTGCATTTCTCCATGGTGATCTTGATGAAACAGTATATATGGACAACTTGAGGGTTTTGTGGATAAGGAAAAGAAACAGATGGTGTGTAGATTGAAGAAGAGCTTGTATGGCCTCAAGCAAGTTCCTAGACAATGGTACAGGAAGTTTGATTCTTTTATGGATAGTTAAGGCTACAACAAAACTGTTTCAGACCATTGTGCATTCATCAAGAAATTTGGGAAGAATGACTTTATTATTTTGCTTCTTTATATTGATGATATGTTGATTCTTGGACATGATAAAATGGGAATTGCATATTTGAAACAAAATTTAGAGAAATCCTTTGCTATGATGGATTTGGGTCCAGCTAGGCAAATTCTTGGCATATCCATCCGACGGGATAGAAAAGCTAAGAAGATTTGGTTATCCCAAGAGAAATACATTGAGAAGATTCTTGAGCGATTCAACATGAAGGAAGCCAAGCCAGTTTCTATTCCACTAGGAGCTCAATTAAAATTGAAGCAGGGTGAGCTAAATGAAACAGAAGTAAATGAAATGAAGAATGTCCTTTATGCATCAATTGTAGGGAGTCTTATGTGTGCTATGGTTTGTACTAAACGAGACATAGAGTATGTTGTCAGGGCAGTAAGTAGACATTTGTCTAATCTTGGTAGAGAACATTGGCAAGTAGTTAAGTGGATATTGAGATATTTGAGAGGTACTTCCAAGCTAGGTATATGCTTTGGGGAGGCAAGCCTATATTATTATGTTATATTAATGCACATATGGCTGGTAATCTTGACTCTACGAGGTCTACTTATGGGGTTATTGTTACTTTTGCAGGTGGTGTTGTTTCTTGGCAATCAAAATTGCAAAAGTGTGTTGCTATATCTACAATTGAAGCTGAATTCATTGCAATTATAGAAGCTTGCAAAGAGGTTCTATGGTTGAAAAGATTTTTGAATGAAATTGGTATAAGTCAAGATAAGTGTGAGGTACTTTGTGATAATCAAAGTGCTATACATTTGAGTAAGAACTCTAGTTTTCATTCAAAGAGTAAACATATAGATGTTCGATATCTTTGGGTAAGAGATGTGTTGGAAAGAAAGTTATTAGAGTTGAACAAGGTTCGCACTGACAAGAACATCTCAGATATGTTAACCAAAATTGTGACAAAGGACAAACATTTATTTTGTCAAAGTGGAGCTGGTATGGAGAATTTTGCTACCACTTATGTCTAGTTAGCTCATGGATTCGTGAAGGGGAGGATTTGTTGAGTTTCCCTCACCCATTCGTATTGGAGGAACTCAATTGTAAGTTTTGACTTTTCGTTTATCATACCAATGGTTGGTGTTTCGTATACCTATGTGTGATTTCATCCTTTTCTATAGAAGTTTAATGAGGTGACTTCTAGAATTCTACTCATATTCTTCTATATAAAGGAGAACTCTGTTGATGTTAAATAGAACATCCACTTGAGAGTTGTTGAGTATATTTGGCTCATAAAAGGAGAGTTTGGAAAAGTTTTTCATCATCTCAAGTTGAAGTCATGGTCTTAATCCAGGGTTGTAACGACCCGCCATTTCTCACAACATTGTGGGCCTATCTGGCTAGGTGTTACTCACAATTTAGCAAATATGTCTAGCATTTCTAACAAAAACATATATAAAGATCCCACAGTCTTGGACCGTTTCCCAGTAGCCACACATATTTCTCAAATAAATAAAAAGGGAGTCCCCATATTTATTTTGCTCCATGCTCTGGTTGTCAATCACCTAATTTCGTATCTGCACACCTACGGAGGCAATTTCGCGTTAGTGATCACAACACTAAGTAATATAATAGATAAAACAAGTCAAGTATATCCCACTATTTCCCTATGTTCATTTTAATATGCGGTGGAGTGATTCCGTTATACTCCAAAACAATGCGGAGGAGGTATCCACTGTGATCCGCACACCCCGGCCGTAGCCCTTTTGTGGGGAGGCTACCACTACCATCTCCAGTGCCAATGCCTTGCACACCCCGGCCGTAGCCTTTCTGTGGGGAAGCTATCACTGCACTCAGGTGAATGCTACGCCCCGTTTGTGGGGAAGCTCTCACTACCAATTCTAGTGCCTCGCACACCCCGGCCGTAGCCTTTTTATGGGGAGGCTATCACTGCACTCAGGTGATTGCTATGCCCCGTTTGTGGGGAAGCTCTCACTGCCAACTCTAGTGCTAGTGCCTCACACACCCCAGCTATAGCCTTTTTATGGGGAGGCTATCACTGCACTCAGGTGATTGCTACGCCCCGTTTGTGGGAAGTTCTCACTACCAATTCTAGTGCAAGTGTAAAACCCGTGACTCGAGTCAGAGTTTTACGGGAGTGAACCAGTCGGTTCGAGTCGAGTCAGCTTCATGGACCGCGAGCTGGGTTGAGGCCAGCTGTGAGTTATGAGCAATGAGGGTCATGTATGCTCAAGTGTATGATGATAACGCCTGAAAGATGATGAAAAAAATGGGTTATCAAGTATATGGAGGTATGCAGTATTGATTGTTATTTTTATTTGATCGAAGAATAGTTTTAGGCCGAATAACGAATTAGGACGCGTTTGACGATATTCGGGTGGGTTATTAGTTATAGAGCATGTCATTTGGATGTTATTGTGTTTGTTTTATTTTATAGAATTTTTCCATATTTTTCTAGATTTTTTTAGAATTTATTACGAACTAGTTATTATTTTGACTCGAGTAGGAATCGAGTCAATACTTATTTACGAAACTGCCATCTGCACACACTTCTTCTTCCTCCCGACCCTTTCTTCCAAACCCAAACCCCGCCGCCGCCCCTTGTGGTCGCCGCCGCCGCCGCTGCCGACGCCGTGCTGCCGCCAATCGACGCCGCCCCGCCCCGCCGTGAAGTCGCCGTGCCGCCCCGACCAACTCCGGCCACCGTCGCGCCGCCACGACGCCGGAATCGCCCCGCGAAGCCGCTTCGGCCGTCGCCACTCCGGGCCTGATTTCGCCGCCGTCCGGGCCGCTCCGCCGCCGCTGTGACGCCGACGACCACCCCCTCGCCGTCGCCGACATTTCCCCCACCATCCCGACCGCCGTCGAGGCCGGCCGGAGCCCCGATTGGAGAACGCCGCCGCCGCCGCCCGTTTTCAACGCCGCCGCCGACGGCCATCGCGGCCTCGGTTGCTCTGTTTGACACCGCCATCGGACCAAGCTCGTCGAGCTGGTGCCGATAGACCCCCTGATTGCTCCGTCCCGAATCGTCGCCGGAAAACCGTCGGAATCCGCCGGAAAACCGCCGACACGCGCCGGAAAACCGCCGGAACCGTCGGAAATTGGATTCGTGGGAAATTCGCCGGATCATCCGCCGAACGCACCCGGTCCAATCTGATCGGACTTCGGACGCCGCTAGGTGCCGAATTCGAGTTTTGAGCCGCGAAACGGAAACCCTAGCCGTCGCCGATTTTCGACGACGCGAGGTATAATTTATTTTAATTTAATTATTTGAAAGTTTTGATTATTAGAATTGCATGCTAGGATTGGTGAATTGTGTGTTATAATAATATATATAAATGTAGATTTGATTAAGGATAAAAATATGAAATTTGTTTGATTGTGTGGTGTTAAAAATAGAAGTTATGAAACTAATTAGGGTTATTAAGTAATAATCATGATCTAATGCAAACTAGCCTAATTAGACTTGCTAGAATTGATATAGATTGATGTGTGTTGATTGATGAGTGATTGGGTTGATTATGTGCATGCTATAGGATGTGTGATTCATCATGCGGGCGTTAGTTTTTAGCTTGATTGTGTAGGTACGGTGTAGGAGCTCGCCGCCTAGGCGCGTGGACCCGTTTGGAGCTTCTACCAGGTCCGTTTAGGACTCGTTCTCTGTTTTACACTACTCTATTGTTTATTTGATTTATCATGTGCAGGACGAGTTAAGTGGCGTTTTATCGGATCCCACTTAACTCGGGCCATTTAGCCAACAGTTCTTTTTCGGATTAATAACCCTCGAGGATGAGATCCCTCGAGTTTGTTTTCGAACTTCAGATCCAGCTCACGATGCCTTCGGGCCTATTGTATAAATCCCAACCCAGGCCTATATATATATAGTTTTCGTGTTTTCGGTGAGAGATGGAATGAGGGTTACTTGCGGCCACGTCTTCAGATAGGGCGTGTGCCCGGAAGAGCGGGCTCTGGAGCTGGGGAGAACCCACTTCGTTCCCGAAGGATCCGGACAACTCCACCTTTGAGTTCCTCAAACCCGGAGAAGTGTGGAGGTTTACGGGTACTGCATTGCAGCGCATGTCTAGACTTGTGGTTTCAAAGGGTACTGAAGGCGACTGCCTGAGAGTGCTCGGCCTTTGTGCTCAAGGCCAGGAGTAATATGGAAGGTGCAGAGGGCGGTAAGGAATGAAATTTGATGCGAGAAGCAATAGAGAAATGGCCAAGGTATGAGAATGAGAAAGATAGGGGGACGCTGTCGACCCGAGGGCGACGGCCCGACGACGACGGCTCCCGTATGTGCCCTGATGAGAGTTCTTGAGGAAGTATATGGTTTTGATTCAACAGGAGAGTTTGCTCTCCTGTGCCAGATTGATATTAGTTATTTTCCGGGCCGGTAACACTCGTTACTGACGGTTTTTCTATATATATGTAGGTGAGGAATGCGAGCGATGAAAGCTGTCGGGACTGCGGAGGAGCAGCACGGAACCGCGCACACATGTACCTGCCGCGTGTAATGTATAATGATGGTTGTTTAATGCTGTGTGGATGATTATTACCATGTTTTTGTCTTGATGAATTACTTGTTATGAAACGAACTGATGAATATGAATGAGTAGGGAGCCTTGGAGTTCAGACTCGGCTCGGGTAAAAATGAATGAGATAATGATTTAATGTCATGGTAGATTATTATGTGTTATCGTATTTTCATAAAATATTATATATTTTCTTTTGGTTTCTCATTTATTATTTTGTCTTGTTTTTGCTTGTACATCACAGCATGCATGTAGGACCGCGTTAGAACCCTATCATTCTCATTTATGCATTTCATATTTGCATCTTCATCTTGAGACGCCGAGAGTAGATCCTGGTCGGCTTAACCGAATCTAGTAGATTAACGAACGGTTCGGTCGCCGGTGACATTTCCGGGTCGGTTCACGGGTGAGCCGAAACGGGGTGTTACAGTTGTGGTATCAGAGCCAACTCTTGGCATATGTTCTCTGATACCAGTTGTGGTATCAGAGCCAACTCTTGGCATATGTTTACTGATACAGAGCCGACTCTTGGCATATTTTCTCTGATACCAGTAGTGGTATCAGAGCCAACTCTTGGCATACTAACCCTTGGTTGATTAAGATGGTAGATGCATTACAGGTTACATGTGTGCCGAAGCTGCTCCGAGCTGTACCGACAGGTATTTTTCTGTCTTTATGTTTTTGTTCACAGATATTCTTACCTAACAGTGGTGTGACAGGGTGAGTAGATTAGAGTAGGGTACACAAACAGGATGGTGACACAGACCCGTCAGACGCAGATCAGGACCCCATCGCCTCCAGTAGTCAGACAGGATAGTCCCGACCATGGTCACAGTGACACAGCTTCCAGTCGACCTAGGACCACCATGCCACCAGCAGAGACGAGTGTACCGGTATCAGCTAGTCGTCGCACAGAGAGCCATCGCCGAGACAGTCGACGCGACAGTCACCGCAGTGGGAGTAGTCGACAGGAAAGGGATGCTGCAATAGCTAGGCTAGTTGAGGTTCAGATGCAAATGCAGCAGAATCAGGAGGAATTTAGGAGAGAGCTCAGGCAGATAGCTCTATCAGTGGCTAGAGCAGAGAAGAGACCAGTCGTGGATGAAGAGGCGCAAGGAGAGCCAGTGGCGCCCATGGGCCCTCCGCCACCGCCTCCTCCTCCACCGCTGCAACAGGGAGCTACCCCCGCAACAGCTCCTCTGGTTGCCCCACTTCAGGCAAGGATGAGACAGGACGTCGGTGGACCTGCGATAGCAGGTAGCGGGCAAACCGTAGGGGGAGTGGAGCAGTTGGAGGTGACAGTGTACCAGTTGGTACGGGATCACAGATTCCTCGTTATGAGCAAGCAGAGGGATCAAATAGATCTGTAGACGTGAGGAGTTTGGAATTGTGGCAATATGAGAGATTCGTGAAGAATGGCGGACGACCTTTCTTTGGGAAGTTGGATGCTGAGGAGGCATTCCTATGGATATCGTCGGCCATAGGAGTGTTTGATAGTATGGCATGCCCCGTAGAACACAGAGTGCGCGTCGTCACAGGAGCATTCCAAGACGAAGCGAGGATATGGTGGAGTTCGGTGCAGAATTCTGTATTTGCTCATCGCCAGCCTCAGGACATCACTTGGGAGGAATTCAGAGTGGAATTCGATGGAAAGTATTTTCCACCAGATGTTAGGAGAAGGAAGGAACGAGAGTTCCAGATGTTGAGGCAAGGGCCTATGACAGTAGTACAGTATGAGACGAGGTTTAGAGCGTTGGAGAGATTTGCACCAGATTTGGTTCCAACCGAAGGAAGAAGAATAGAGCGCTTCTATGAAGGCCTCCATCATGAGATTCGGATGGCATACTTGGATAGGAAGTTTACTACCCTCGGTGACGTAGTGAGAGCTGCAGGTGAAGCAGAGCGGGTGATAGCTACACGACCACGTCGAGATGTCGACCAGAGGCAGCAACATCCGAGGCCATATCAGCCAGAGCAGGGGGCACAGCAGAGACGACGTGTAGATGCGCCAGTAGCCATGAGAGCCATGGATGGCCAGGTACAGGGCAGCAGAGCCCCATTCTGTCAGAGTTGCCAACGCCATCATTGGGGAGAGTGCAGAGCAAGCAGAAATGTATGCTACAACTGCGGTCAGCCAGGGCACCGAGCCGCAGAGTGCAGAGTAGGCACTAGGGTTTGTTACAACTGCGGTCAGCCAGGACATAGGGCCGCAGAGTGCAGAGGAGGCACTAGGGCCTGTTATAGTTGCGGTCAACCGGGACACATGGCTGCAACGTGTCCGACTAGCCGGAGCTAGCAGTTGACCCTCCCAGCGCCTCAGCAGAGACTTGCACTTCCAACTCCCCAGCAGCAGTCACAGCAGAGTGGACCAGGGAAACAACCGAGTATAGAGGAGATTCCAGTGGTCTGCGAATTTATAGATGTATTTCTTGAGGAGATTACTGGATTGCCGCCAGACAGAGAGGTGGATCTTGCCATCGAGTTGATGCCTGGCACAGCCCCAATTTCGAGAGCTCCGTATAGGATGGCACCTCTGGAGCTCAAGGAACTGAAGGAACAGCTACAGACACTGTTGGACCAAGGATTCATCAGACCGAGCGTTTCCCCTTGGGGCGCACCAGTGTTATTTGTGAGGAAGAAGGATGGAAGCATGCGGTTATGCATAGATTACAGGATGCTAAACCATGCAACGGTTAAGAATAGATACCCTCTTCCTCGTATTGATGATTTATTTGACCAGTTGAGCTTAGCAGTTGTCTTTTCGAAGATTGATTTGAGATCAGGATACTACCAACTGAGGATTAGAGCAGAAGACATCCCGAAGACTGCGTTCAGGACGAGATATGGACACTACGAGTTTCTGGTCATGCCGTTTGGATTGACCAATGCTCCAGCAACATTTATGGACTTGATGAACCGAGTGTTCAATCAGTACTTGGACCAGTTTGTGATCGTCTTTGTGGATGACATACTGGTATATTCTTCATCTAAGGAAGAACATGCGCAACACCTGAGGATTGTGTTGCAAACACTGAGAGAGCATAGGTTGTATGGGAAATTTTCGAAGTGCAGTTTCTGGTTGTCAGAGGTGAATTTTCTCGGCCACATCATCTCAGCATCAGGCATCTCAGTGGATCCAGCTAAGATAGAGGCAGTAGTGCAGTGGGAACAACCGAAGACACCTACGGAAGTTCGAAGTTTTCTGGGATTGGCTGGATACTACAGACGGTTCATTCAGGATTTCTCTTCCATAGCAGCCCCTCTGACACGACTGACTAGGAAAGAGGAACGGTTCATATGGACAGACGAATGTGAGCGGAGTTTCAGGATGCTAAAGGAGAGGTTGACTTCGGCGCCTATCCTCGCATTGCCTGAGGGACATGAGGATTTTGTAGTGTATACTGATGCCTCAGGGGTTGGCTTAGGTTGTGTTTTGATGCAGAGGGATAAGGTTATTGCTTATGCATCTCGTCAGCTCAAGGTGCATGAGCGTAACTATCCTACTCATGACCTAGAGCTTGCTGCAGTCATATTCGCTCTCAGAATATGGAGGCACTATCTATATGGAACATCTTTCAGACTTCTAACTGATCACCAGAGTCTGAAATATATCTTCACGCAGAAGGATCTGAATAGCAGACAGAGGAGATGGTTGGAGATGTTAGCTGATTACGAGGTCGACATAGCATACCATGAGGGCAAGGCGAATGTGGTAGCCGATGCATTGAGCAGGAAGCCAGGATTCTTGTACACCGCAGGATTAGCAGCATTGTCAGTGACTGAGCACACTACCAGCCAGAGACAGTTAGTTGGGATGATGGCGCGACTTACGATTCAGCCAAGCGTGCTTGAGCAGATTCGGATTGCACAGGAGGTAGATCCGCAGTTGAAGCAATGGTTGGAACACGGAACACATCAGGAATTGGCCAGGGATACAGACGGATTAGTCAGATTGAGAGGCCGACTATTCGTGCCTAATGTCCCAGAGTATCCCGGACTTCGAAGTACTATTCTTCATGAAGCTCACACGTCGAGATGCTCAGTACACCCAGGTGGAGTGAAGATGTACCACGATGTCCGACGAACCTATTGGTGGCCAGGAATGAAGAGAGAAGTATACGATACAGTGGCTAGATGTTTGGTATGCCAGCAAGTGAAAGCCGAGCACGTACGTCCAGGTGGAATGCTACAACCTTTGGAAACCCCAGAGTGGAAGTGGGAGAGTATAGCTTACGACTTTGTAGTTGGTTTACCTAAGACCCGCCAACAAAAGGATGCGATATGGGTCATAGTGGATCGACTTACAAAGAGCGTACACTTCATACCGATCAGGATGGATTACCCACTGACCACATTGGCTACGCTATACAGAGATCAGATAGTCAGGTTACACGGCGTACCACGGGAGATCATATCAGACAGGGATCCGAGGTTCACATCGCGATTTTGGAAGGCTTTTCAGGCAGCTATGGGTACAGAATCGAGATTCAGCACAGCTTTCCATCCTCAAACAGATGGACAGACGGAAAGAACCATACAGACCCTGGAAGACTTGCTTCGCGCATGTATCCTAGATTTCGGAGGGAGTTGGGAAGAACACCTACCTTTGGTGGAATTCTCCTACAACAACAGCTATCAGGCCACGATTGGAATGGCACTGTTCGAAGCACTGTACGGCAGACCATGCAGATCCCCAGTGTGTTGGGTGCAGGGCAGCGAACCAGTGGTAGTTGGGCCAGAAATGATCCAGCAGACACAAGAGGTGGTAATGAGGATTAGAAGAAGAATGAGGTCAGCTCAAGATAGACAGAAGAGTTACGCAGACCAGCGCAGACGTGAGGTTCATTTCGCGTTAGGAGATCACGTTCTCCTGAAGGTCTCTCCGACTAAGGGAAACACGAGATTCGGGACGCGAGGGAAACTCAGTCCGCGCTATATTGGACCCTTTGACGTGATTGAGCGCATTGGACCAGTGGCATATAGGCTAGCATTGCCTCCTCACCTATCAGCCGTGCATGATGTCTTCCACGTGTCGATGTTGAAGAAGTATCACCCTGACAACTCTCATGTTGTCAGCTTCAAAGAGGTAGAGCTGCAACCGGACCTGACGTACCCAGAGGAAGCAGTCCAAATCGTGGACCGAAGAGTGAAGATTCTCCGAAGAAAAGAAGTTCCCTTAGTACGAGTGCAATGGACCCGTGGAGGTTTACGGGTACTGCATTGCAGCGCATGTCTAGACTTGTGGTTTCAAAGGGTACTGAAGGCGACTGCCTGAGAGTGCTCGGCCTTTGTGCTCAAGGCCAGGAGTAATATGGAAGGTGTAGAGGGCGGTAAGGAATGAAATTTGATGCGAGAAGCAATAGAGAAATGGCCAAGGTATGAGAATGAGAAAGATAGGGGGACGCTGTCGATCCGAGGGCGACGGCCCGACGACGACGGCTCCCGTATGTGCCCTGATGAGAGTTCTTGAGGAAGTATATGGTTTTGATTCAACAGGAGAGTTTGCTCTCCTGTGCCAGATTGATATTAGTTATTTTCCGGGCCGGTAACACTCGTTACTGACGGTTTTTCTATATATATGTAGGTGAAGAATGCGAGCGATGAAAGCTGTCGGGACTGCGGAGGAGCAGCACGGAACCGCGCACACATGTACCTGCCGCGTGTAATGTATAATGATGGTTGTTTAATGCTGTGTGGATGATTATTACCATGTTTTTATCTTGATGAATTACTTGTTATGAAACGAACTGATGAACATGAATGAGTAGGGAGCCTTGGAGTTCAGACTCGGCTCGGGTAAAAATGAATGAGATAATGATTTAATGTCATGGTAGATTATTATGTGTTATCGTATTTTCATAAAATATTATATATTTTCTTTTGGTTTCTCATTTATTATTTTGTCTTGTTTTTGCTTGTACATCACAGCATGCATGTAGGACCGCGTTAGAACCCTATCATTCTCATTTATGCATTTCATATTTGCATCTTCATCTTGAGACGCCGAGAGTAGATCCTGGTCGGCTTAACCGAATCTAGTAGATTAACGAACGGTTCGGTCGCCGGTGACATTTCCGGGTCGGTTCACGGGTGAGCCGAAACGGGGTGTTACAGCTAGTGCCTCACACACCCCAGCCGTAGCCTTTTTATGGGGAAGCTATCACTGCACTCAGGTGATTGCTACGCCCCGTTTGTGGGGAAGCTCTCACTACCAAATTTAGTGCCAGTGCCTCACACACCCTAGCCGTAGCCTTTTTATGGGGAAGCTATCAATGCACTCCAGTGCAATGGAGGAATCGTTGTGCCTCGTTCACCCCGGCCGTAGCCTTTTTGTGGGGCGGCTATCACTACTCCAAAACAATGTCGATGCATTACACAATTTACACACATAATATGACCCCGTGTCGGATTGAGTCAATTCTTTGACCCCGGTTGCACTCGGTGCATGGTGGTCGAATCTGGGCTCAGGCCGACCTAGGCTACCAACAAGGAAAGTACAATGTTCTACCTATTATACGTACCTGACTTGTGATTTCGTCTGACTGTGATCCGCTAACCCTAATCTAAATGAGGGGATAAAATTATACATTAGTATAATTTTATTTGCATGAACCTACATGCAACTACATGACTAATATACTATCAATTTTTAAATGATGTAATTAGTTCATGTTAGTCTTCATTACTTATTAAATTTTCAGCAATTCTGATGATAATTAATTATTAATTATCCCCATCCAAATCCCCATTAACTAGTTGATAATTTAATTATTAACATGTCTCATACTTAATTCTTTTGTATTTACCTTATATTCTAACTCGACCGCATTGAGTTCTCCCATATTTACCTGGTTGTCATTATACTTTAACAATTTATTTAACGACCCCAAAGCTCCCAGCTTTATTGTAGTCAACCAGCGAAAGCCGGTATTTTCACCATGCATGGCGACCAACCAGTAACGTGGCGGCCTCCATTCGCTGCTATGGCGTCTCCAACTTGGCCACCACATGGCAACCCTCAACCAGTCCTTGGCGACCCCATCCGGCCACCCAATCAGCAACCCCGACCTGACCATGGTGACTCCATGTTGGTCACATAATCAGCCCATGACCCATAGCGACTACCCTAGTCAGCCACATAAACAGCACCCGACTAGACCCATGGCAGCTCCCCTTGCACCACCATGACGACGACCCTCTAGCACCACCATGACAACGACCCTCTAGCACCACCACGGTGGCGACCCTCTAGCATCACCACGGTGACGCCCCCGACAGCATGGCTGCACCACCACACCGACACCGACCTGTTCTCCCGTCGGATTTCAGACCTGCGTGTCTCCTCGACGGTCTAATTTGGCCCTCCAAGGTGACTCCATCCGGCCAGCATCACCGTCGGGAGCAATTCCCACCTCCAGCACGTCAACCCCGCACCATGGAAGGAAACATGGCGTGGTTGCTACAGGAAAACAGCAGGACATCCTCCTGGTTTTCTTCTTCCCTTATTGATTTCTCATTTAATTCTTATTTTTATCATGTTTATGATTTATACAACATGTGTATGCATGTAACCAAAGAAAAGAAAGGAAAGAAAATTACCCGAGCGCAGGAGGAAATCCGGCGTCTGTCTGAGGAGGAAAAATGCAGATGACGCCCTCCCCTTCTCCTTTTGGAATGAAATAAAATGACGGCTAGGGTACATGGAAACACACCTTAATTCTTTTAACCGGGTAATTAGGTAATCGACATGGTTCACTTAACCATTTCACTTAACCTATTAAATGGGTACATGGTATGGTTAACTTAAATGGTTAAATGGATAAATAGTGTAGTCGACTCGACCGATTCAATTAGAATTATCCAGTTAAAAATTACTTTTTAATTAATTGGGTAATTCATACTTAACTAGCTAACGTTTTTTTCCATATAAATGAAAAAAATTAAAATTTTCCCACGTTCGATCCCACCACGTTGAACGTTATTATTATTATTATTATTTTTCCGGGTCTTTACAAGGGTGTGAGGTTGATCTAATTTCTTTTAAGGTCTATATTAATTTCTTAATTTCTTATACATTGTATTTCTCAAAAATTATATATTTCAGATCTTATTATTGGTCTGATTTGTATTAGGAGAGTTTTGTCAAACTTTTATTCGATACTTGATTGTAAGAGATTTTCTTAATCAAAGTTGATCGAATAGGTTGGTTTTCTTTTTTCCTAATTTGGAAGAAAATTTACATCTATTTTTTATCTTAGTGTCTTATATTTATCTTATATTTATTTTTATTTTATCTTCAAAGGAAATATTTTTTAGGTTGTTTTATTTCCCGACAATACAAACCCATGGGACGTTCAATCTATGCCAAGAAACATTGACGGGCTGCCGGGTCTAGCAGGTGGATCGAGTCTGTTGGTGGGAAAACCTCTGGGCGCCGGAAAGTGGGTGAAAGGTGGCGCCTTTACCTTCACCGTTTGGTCTTCTTGGACAGACACCAGAGGCTCCAAGAAGAGAATTGGCTCCTTTGCTGCACTGGGAAAGGCTCACTTCT
Source organism: Piper betle (assembly GCA_033002965.1). Classification (NCBI taxonomy): domain Eukaryota; kingdom Viridiplantae; phylum Streptophyta; class Magnoliopsida; order Piperales; family Piperaceae; genus Piper; species Piper betle. Next base: position 59,320 of record JAURVB010012609.1, on the reverse strand, counting down.
GGATAAGGTTCTCCAGCAATGGCTCCTTTGTGGCAGCAAAGGAATGTAGCCCCTTCCTCGGCAAGCAGCGCTGGTAACTTCAGCAAGACAGGGGGTCCACACACAGTTCTCCAACAGCAACGGCAAGGATGCAGCTCTTCGACTACAGCTGCGCAGAGACGCTCCAAGGAGGCAAGATGGCAGTCTTTCTTTGGCTAGCAATAGGGTGGTGCTGGAGCAGAACTCCGAGCAGCAAAGTGTTAGCAGGTCTCCTTCACAGTAGCAAGGTAGCAGAGTTCAATGCGGCTGTCAGCAAGGCTTGAGGTAGACTTCGGACATGCAGCAACTCCTTCACGTCAAGGCAGCAAGCTGCTGGTGGTAGAGATCCTGGACTCCTTGTCCTTGGTTCCGGTGAGGCTTCGGCAAGGATGCTCAACAGCAAGGGGCCAGACTCGTAGGCCGTGGCAGCACCAAGCAGCAGCAGCTATGCGACGGTGGAAGAAGTTCGGTCGCAAAGCATGCTCAGCAGGTACGGCAGCAATACGTCGTAAGTACGATGGGGAAGAACCTCCTCTTAGTTCCGGATTTCAACAAGGAGGACGTGGCCAATATTTATAGACAAAGGTTGCTAGAATTTGTAGCATCAGGAAGGGAACTAGCCCAGGTGTTACTAAATAAGTTAAGCAATTTTTTGGTTCAATTACTGTAAATATTATCATAAAAAACGCATTTAAACCCGATAAAATCCCTAGGTCTACAATTCATTCTGGTATCTCCATAGAGAAAATCATTTTAAAACAATTGAAATTAGTAACTAGCGAATCCAGCAACAATATGTAAAGCAATATAATATACAAAAAATCAAATATAATAATAATATTGAAACCATAGCCACCGACACCTGAGTAACATCCCCGCAGTTATTCCAGTATATATATAGGGAAAACCCTTCCTGTTCATTGAAACAGAATATTTCCTGTTATGTAATTCAATCACAAATTTTGGATGAGATCCAATGGCTATATATATCCTAATCTCCATTTATTCTCTCACTCAAAAAATGTCTGACCATCATAATTTACCCTCAACACCGCCGGCGCCAATCTCTAATTCTAAACCTAGCATTCTCCAAAACTCGTCAAGGTTGCACGCCACTGGCTTGGCCACTGTCAAGTCTTGTATTTGTTTTCTATGCAATGCAATAATCGTAAATGAGGGCTAAAAGGGTCTTTATACAACTTTAGAACAGACTATTTCAATTTCTTGTTCTATAGAAAATAAAAACCATCCTTATATACATACATACATATATATATAACATCAGTAACAATCATTATTGGTCCTCAAAAAATTAATATATTAGCATATGAACTGAAGACAACTCATAATATCAAATCATATATACATACCTCCCCAAGGAGAATATTAATAAGACAATGAAGGCTTACTTGACCTAGTCAAGCATTTGCCGTATATTATAGAACAATTAGTAATATAGTATAGTGCAGAACAATATAATAATACAGTATGAATAATAAAGTTGTACAATACAGAATAATACAGTAATCCCTCGATAATATTATCAGCATAAGTAAAACAATAATATTCTCTTTAGAGAACAAACATAAAGGGCCAGTAACAATCCACACTACAGTTTAGAATGGATCTGTAATCCTTGAAAACAGTGTTAGGGCTCTTAGACATCAGTCAACATGTGGAGTAATAATTTGTACTTGGACATTCTATCAATAGGTATAATAGTAACAGTAAAGACTAAGAGTATTAGTATAACAATGGGGACAATAGCAATGTCATTGACAATATCAATAACAATGACAATATCAATTTCATTAACAAAACAATAACAGAAATAATATTAGTATCAGTAACAATAACACCAATAGTAACGATAATAATAACAATAACCGTAATAGTCATGATAGATGTAACTGTAGCAATAATAATTACGGTAATGATATCTCTAACAATAATGATAACGATTAAGTAACGATAACAGTAATGATAATGGTAGCAATATGATGGACGGTAATGGTAATAGTAATAATATAGTAATAATGACTATAATTTATCAATTCAACAACACAAGAATGTGAGATTCAATAAAACTCTACGTAATTGATAAAAAACACAATATGATATTCATTTAATAGAAGACAGAGAGCGAGTTCAACAAACATCGTATTCCAGCTCTTACCTGTCGGTCATCATCAGTAAGCAGGCTCTACATATTTAGTCAAATACCCAAACACACTCAGAGTCTATGATATACAATACATGTTGTGTAGTATACAGTGATCTTAACAATCATAACAATATAATTGTTGAAATAATTTGATTAATTAGTCAATGACTAATTATGGTCAAAAACCAATAATCAAGCAATCAATCGGTCAAATAATCAAATAGTCAACGATTTAACAATTAACTAGTCATACAATAAAGAGTTGACCAATCAACGATCAAATACTCACACTTGGTCAGCCAATCAAATAGTTGAACACTCATATAAAAAGATGGTCAAAATCTAGCAACCGACGGTCAACTAGTTAAAATAGTCAAAGCTGAAAAATAATTATATGGTCAAAACCTTAGACTTGACATGCACGAGTCAAATTAATAGTATGGAAAATACCATGCTCAAAATGCACTTAGATCAATAAATTAAGCATTAAATTAAATAATGCTTAGTAGATCATCAAAAGCTTGCATTAATTTGAAGAACGTAAATCTGATGTTGATTAGTCAATTCAATCAAGATATAGAAATAACAATTCAATAATCAGAAAATAAAATAAAATAATTAGCTAGTCAAAAAAATATTAACATATCATAAATATGCAACGAAGTGATATGTATGTCTAGAATTATCAGATATTAAGAAATGTGCCGTGAACCGATCAAAAAGGGTGGTGAAACGATGGATTCAAGTTGAAACAATGCGGTCCGGGTCGTTTTGATAATGGTTCAGGTCGGGTCGGGTAGCTGTGTCTAGATCCGGGGCCGAATAGTTGGCCCAATCGTGCTCGATGCCAGCGAGGTGGCAAGAGACATATCTGGCAAAAGTGGCATAGACTACAGTGGCAAGGGTTTGGGATCGATCAGTGGGAGGATTGCCAACGAGTCCTCGACAGCACCTACAGGGATGTTGGCAAAGGAACTCCCAACAAAAGATATCAATGACGGTGCACGGTTGGTGTCACGGGGTTCCTCTCGGGTACAATTTTTAGCCCTAACAGACACCCCATGCAACGTATTTCACCTGGAAATACCAGCCCTCCACAAGTACGCAACCAAAAACGTGTTCCCTTCGTACCCTGTAAACAGCAAACTCACATAAACAACCACCGACTTGCTACTGCACCCGACTAGCAACAATGCATGCACGCAGCAATCCTATCAGCTACCGGCATAGCCCAGCAATCTCTCGATCACAATACCAATCACACATGCACAGCAGTGCTGTGATTTGTGACTACCGCCACGCCAAGTAGTCCTTACCACTATCGACAACCTCAACTACCGCTACCCAATACACGGTATGGACTAGTTCCGGAATCCAGCAGAACCGCCTCGGCACCAAACCCTATTGTCGACACACCAGTATTACGGAACCCCTGTTCTAACCTTTATTACAAACTCGAACAAAGGATTACAAGTAATCTCACCCCGACTACCTGTTCATTGTGGACATGCAAACCCCAATGACGTTGGTCTTCTTTCCCGATAGGAAGACCGTGAGAATTAAAGGAAAACCCCGCTCACAAATAATCCTCACCACAACCCTCAAGTCGTCCCCCTGGATAGACTTGTTACATGCAATTCACTCAACCTGAAAAGCACTCGTTTGTGTAGAACGCAGAATTGTGTACCTGGATCCCTGGTCGATGAAGGCACCCCTGCACCGTGAAGTTCCAACTCTATCGAAGACCTGGCTGTAGCAACTTCATTGTCTCCCTTCCTAGATCGCGGCAAGCACTTCTCCACGTAGCACTTTACCACAATTCACCCAATGCGTTCTCCTTGCACAAAGAGTATGTCGCTCAAAAGCACAACTCCCTGATTGCTTGAATGTCTCGGTAGACTTCTCGAAGAATCCGTCCTCCTTGTAGTTTACTCCCTTGTAGTTATCTCCAAGCCCTGAAAATATTTTCTCGGTAGATCACGTGTCCAATTCTCTACGCTCTTCATCTCTGCCGTCCAAGTTATTGCTGCAATCCTTGCTCATGCATATGGATAGAATACCGTAATCTTTCCAAAGATTCGATATACATTCCTCGAAACTAACTTTGGCCAAAACCTCCTGCTGCACCGCTAGGCACCGTGTCTTGCCCCCTGGCTCGACCCTAGCACTGGTTCGATCGTGCGTTCAACCTTAGGTCCATCCCTGGTTCACCGCTGCAAACCCTGGACATCGCCACCACCGGACCACCAGCATCGCTCGCCCAATGCCTGACAGTGGCTAGCGCTCGCGCACTAGTGCTCAGAATCGTGCTCGCACCTAGCGCCCAGTGCCCGCTCGCACCTGCACACTGCGCTCTCTCGCACCCCGCACGCTGCGCTCGCTACCGCTCGCGCACGCATGACCAGGCTGCTAGGTACACGCTGCTCGTCCATGATCGGTAACTTGCTCGACATAGCCTACCGATGCTCAACTGCCGACCCAGCCTAGTGCTCGATCACTCGCACCTGCGTGGACCCAATTCACAACCCAAATTAGCATCTTGAGGTTTATTGCTGCTCGAACCCAGCCACATGCCCGGTACTCCATTCCCGCTGCATATGCCGATACTCGCTTTCACCGATACTTTGCTCATACCACAATGCTCGGTCATTCCACAACTACGTGCACCATGGTTTATCTACCTTCAACTCTAACACGGATTAGACATGGCCAGTTGTTTCCACCACTAGGGCAACCCCGGTCACCCCTTAGGAACACGGGAACACTAGGAACAACCACCAAACCCTAGCCCCATCACGTCCCATGGACTAGACCTGTGACAGTCCTCCCCCACCAGTGAGACCTGATGTCCTCATCGGAGGGTTAAGTCCTTCCCAATACTTCTTGGTTCTTCTCTCAAATTGCCACAAGTCCTATTCACGCTCCCAGCTAGCCTCGCTTCTCGGCTCCCCTTTCCACTTTATTAGATACTCTGTCCTCTGGTTGGTGGCCCCTTGGCCAACACGTCTGTGTTGTAAAATTTTCCCCACCTTCTTTTCATACAGTTGCCGGACTGTCGGTGGAGCTCTCTTAGGACGAGCTCTCCTCGGATTGACCACATCCTGGTGGAATGGCTTGAGAAAGCTAACGTGGAAGGTCGGATGGAGTTTATACCTCTCGGGAAGCTTCAACCGGTATGCTACGTTCCCGACGACCTTCTCCACCTCAAAAGGACCGTCGTACCACTGCACCAATGACCTGTGCACCTCGGTACGTCTGATCTTCTTCCAGATCTGAGGCGTAAGCTTCAGCATTACTTGGTCCCCTACACTGAACGATAACGGTCTCCTTTTCAGGTCCGCATATCTTTTCATCTGGCGTGTTGCTTTGGCTAGCGAGTCCACTGCATCCTCATACAAGTCCTGCCTATCCCTAGCAAACCTGTAAGCAGCTAGACACTTCACTCCACGTGCCTGTAGAGCTACCTCCTGTGGTGTCAGAGGCTGATAGCCTGTTGCAACCTCGAAAGGACTCAATCCCGTTGCTGAAGAACGATGCAGATTATAACTAAACTGCGCCACATCAAGAAGTTCCAACCAGTTTGTCTGGCTGGCTGTGATGAAATGCCTCAAATACTCCTCAAGTAAGGCATTCATCCTCTCAGTCTGCCCGTCAGTCTGAGGGTGATTGGCAGTAGAAAAGTTCAGCTTGCTCCCCAGCAACCCGAACAAACACGTCCAGAATCTACCCGTGAATCTGCCATCCCGATCACTCACTAAATCTACTGGCACTCCAAAGTGCTTTACCACGTTCTTGAAGAACAACTCCGCAGCTATCTCGGCTGAGCACGCATGTGGTGCTGCGGAAAACACGGCATACTTGGAAAATCGGTCCACTACTACCATCACTGAAGACATTCCCTTCACCCTGGGAAACCCTGACACGAAGTCTAACGATACCGAACTCCACGGCCTCGTCGGTGTGGGTAGAGGCTGCAGCAAACCAGCCTCTAGTCTTCGTTCCACCTTGTCCTATTGACACACCAAACAGGACTTCACGAAAGCTTCTATATCAGCCTCCATCCTAGGCCAATAGTACACTCGTGACATGAGTGTGTACATCCGGTCCCTACCTGGATGTCCTGCCCACTGGGTATCATGGGACTCCTCCATAAGCTTTCGTCTAAGTCTGCCCATAGGAATATAAAGTCGACCCCCACTAGCATAGACTATCCCGTCATCAAGCCAATACTTCCGAATCAGTCCCTCATTGATCCTATCAACCAGCTTCCAGTACTCAAGATCTCTTTGTGCTAACTCCCGGACTTGCCCCAGTAGCTCGGTTTCAATTTTCAGTCAAGGCCGCCACCATCTCCAAGTTCTTCCTACTCAGTGCATCCGCCACCTGGTTGGATCTACCCGGCTGGTGTAACCATTCAAAGTCATACTCGGCCAGAAACTCTTGCCACCTTGCCTGTCTAGGAGACAACTTCTTCTGGGTCTTGAAGAAGGTGTTAGCAATGTTATCAGTGATCACCACGAACTTTGATCCCAATAAGTACACACGCCAAACCCTGAGACAATGTACTACTACGAGCATCTCCTTCTCATGAACTGAGTATCTCGTCTCCGCTTCCTTCAGCTTCCAGCTTTCAAAAGCTATCGGGTGTCCACCCTGTTGTAGTACTCCTCCCACGGCTCTGTCTGAAGCATCCGTCACTACTTCAAACGGTTGATTGAAATCTGGCAATTTCAATATCGGCTCAGATGAAATCGCTGCCTTCAATTGCTCAAGAGCTGCTTGGCACAGTCCCGACCATGCCCATGGCTGATTCTTTCTCAGTAGATCAGTCAACGGCGACACCACATGGCTGTAACCATGTATAAACTTCCTATAATAGTTGGCCAAACCAAGGAAGCTTCTCAACTCTATCACCTTCGTTGGTTCAGGCCAATCCACTATGGCCTTCACCTTGGATTCCCCCATTCGCACCTCACCATGGCCAATTCGATGCCCTAGGAAGTTGATCTCCCTTAGGCCAAACTCGCATTTCTCCTTCTTCACGAAAAGTTGTTGTTCCCTTAGCCATCCCAAAACTTGTTTCAAGTGACCCTAGTGCTCCTCCTCGGTCTCACTGTATACGACTATATCATCCAGATACACAACTACGAACTTATCAATAAAGTCTCTGAACACATCGTTCATCAAGTTGCAAAACGTAGCTGGAGCATTTGTCAGTCCAAATGGCATTACGAGAAATTCAAAAGACCCATACCTCGTAACCATAGTCGTTTTCAGGATATCATCCGGAGCAATCCGGACTTGCCAGTACCCCGACCTCAGGTCCAACTTCGTAAAGACTCTCGCCTTACTCAGCCTGTCAAACAAGTCAACTATAAGCGGAACTGGGTACTTGTTCTTTATCGTCACCTTGTTCAAACCCCAGTAATCGACACATAGTCTGAAAGTACCATCTGCCTTCTCCTAGAAAAGAACAGGTGCTCCATATCGGTGCACATGATGGCTGAATCTTCCCCGAATCCAGCAGCTCCCCTAGCTGGATCTTCAGCTCTGCGAGTTCCTTCGGCGACATTCGATATGGCGCCTTTGCTGGTGCTCTAGTCCCTGGCTCCAGCTCGATCCGGTGTTCGACCAAACGTTTGGGAGGTAACCCATCTGGCAACTCTGGCGGCATTACATCAGAATACTCCTCTAGTAACCCACTCAAAAATCCGGCACCACCACCACATGATCCGGACTGGTCTCAACTATCGCAGCAAGATAGGTCAAGTCACCCCGTTTGCACCCCTTAGCCAGCTGCATTGCCGACAGCTGCTGTTCACCGAAAGTGCGATCCTCGACCCTCGAAGGTCCTCCTTGACTAGTGAACAAAGCTTGCACCTGCCTTGTCCATCATCAAGATTCCTCCAAGCTGTGGGAACACTCCCACTCCAGCAGTTCGCATGAAGGTATTGCCCAGAATGAGGTTGAAATCATCCATCTCGATCACCATTAAGTCCAGCTTCCCCTCATACTCTCCCAAGCGTATCCTGATGTTCTTGGAAATTCCATCCACAGGTCTAGCTTGCGAGTTCACCGCTTTGATCTTGCTTGTGTTGATTCCTGTTTTCAGCCCAAGTCTCAGTAGCCATCCCCTGAGAGACAAAACTGTGCATCGCACCAGTATCAATTAAGGCCGAAACTTTCCTCCCATTCACTACCACCGGCACATACATCAAATCAGCTCCCCCTGAAGCTGCCTGTCCAGCTCGAATAGCCCCGAGTATCTGAAGGGTTGACGCTCGGGCAGAAGGACCTTGATCCCACTGGTCTCCGTCTGCAGCTGCCACCAAAGCACTGATCTTGCCTTTAGTCGGACACTCCTTAGCTCTGTGCGGCCCATTGCACAAGAAACAACCGGACTTTTTCACATCAGTAACCCGAGTGTTGTCCACTACCCTAAAGCTGAAGTTCTTCTTCTTCTTCTTCGGCTTGGACGACTTCACCTTGTGCTCACACTGATGGTCTCGGCCAGCCTTGGATTTCTGGGTCAGATCCTCATCCTTAGACCCAGCAGTTGTCTTGAAATCCACCAAAGCATTTGCTGCTACCATCGCTGCGGGTAAGTCTTGTACCTTCTATCATTTCAGTTCTACCTGTGCCCATGGCTGCAAACCACTGATAAAATTGAACAATTTATCATCTTCAGACATGTTTTTGATGTCCAAGAGACACGAGCTAAACTCCTTGACGTATTCCCGTACTGTGCCTATTTGTCTCAACTTCTTGAGTCGATCCCTTGCCACCCAGGTAGTATTGGTTGGCAAAAACTGCTCCCGAAAGCTCCTTCCTCAGTAGCTCCCAAGTTTCTATTCTGGGACGTCCAGCACTTTCTCCCTCTTCGGTGCGAGTACGATACCATAATTTGGCATCCCCAGACATAAACATGCTGGCCATCGAAACTTGTCTTTCTTCGGGAACTTTCACGGCAGTGAAATACTCTTGCATGTCCCAGATGAAGTTTTCCAGATCCTTGGCTGATCGATTCCCCTCAAACTTCTTTGGCTCTGGCACCTTGAGCCTTCCCGGAACTGAGTTATCTGCTTCTGCCACATGGTCAGCATTACCCTGCTGAGACTGCGCTAGAAACCCTCGCTTCAGCAATTCCACATCTGTATGCAAGCCTTCGAATGCATCCCTAAGATGTCCCAACATCTCAGCCGTCTCTCCTGCATGACTGGATTCAGCTTGTGCTCCAACCCGAGCACTCAAGTCCCTCATCCCTTCAGTTAGGGACTGCAGTCGGTCGAAGATGGTATGTGCATCTTCACGGTCAGTAGGCCCTCCTACTAACACTTCCAGCCTTGCAACTCTATCCCTCAGAGCTTCTACACGTGTATCCATTGTTGTATGATACTCCGGTATGGTGTGGAGGCCTTCCCCTGAAAGCTGTGTTTATGTTGCACAAACGCCTGCCTGAATCACACCTGGTCCGAACCCTAGCACTTTGCCTGCACTATGCTCAAACTTTGGTTGAAACCTTGGCTCTGATACCTGCTGTCACGGGGTTCCTCTAGGGTACAATTTTTCACCCTAAAAGACACCACGCGCGGCGTATTTCCCTTGGAAATACCAGCCCTCCACAAGTACGCAACCAGAAACGTGTTCCCTACGTAGCCTGTAAACAGCAAACTCACATAAACAACCACTGACTTGCTACTGCACCCAACTAGCAACAATGCACGCACGCAGCAATCCTATCGGCTACCGGCACAGCCCAACAATCTCTCGATCACAATACCGATCACACGCGCACAGCAGTGCCGCGACTTGCGACTACCGCCATGCCAAGCAGTCCTTAGCGCTATCGACAACCTCAACTACTGCTGCTACCCAATACACAGTATGGACTAGTCCTGGAATCCAGCAGAACCGCCCCGACACCAAACCCTATTGTCGACACACCAGTATTACGGAACCCCTATTCCAACCTTTATTGCAAACTCAAACAAAGGATTACAAGTAATCTCACCCTGACTACCTGTTCATTGTGGACATGCAAACCCCAATGACGTTGGTCTTCTTTCTCGATAGGAAGACCGTGAGAATTAAAGGAAAACCCCGCTCACAAATAATCCTCACCACAACCCTCAAGTCGTCCCCCTGGATAGACTTGTTACATGCAATTCACTCAACCTGGAAAGCACTCTGTTGTGTAGAACGCAGAATTGTGTACCTGGATCCCTGGTCGATGAAGGCACCCCTGCACCGTGAAGTTCCAACTCTATCGAAGACCTGGCTGTAGCAACTTCATTGTCTCCCTTCCTAGATCGCAGCAAGCACTTCTCCACGTAGCACTTTACCACAATTCACCCAATGTGTTCTCCTTGCACAAAGAGTTTGTCGCTCAAAAGCACAACTCCCTGATTGTATGAATGTCTCGGTAGACTTCTCCAAGAATCCGTCCTCCTTGTAGTTTACTCCCGTGTAGTTATCTCCAAGCCCTAAGATATTCTCTCTATAGATCATGCGTCCAATTCTTCACGCTCTTCATCTCTGCCGTCCAAGTTATTACTGGAATCCTTGCTCGTCCATATGGATAGAATACCGTAATCTTTCCAAAGATCCGATATACATTACCAGTAACTAACTTTGGCCAAAACCTCCAGCTGCACTGCTGGGCACTGTGTCTCGCCCCTGGCTCAACCCTAGCACTAGTTCGATCGTGCATTCAACCTCAGGTCCATCACTGGTTCACTGTTGCAAACCCTGGACATCGCCACCGCTGGACCACCACATCGCTCGCCCAACGCCCCACAGTCGCTAGCGCTTGCGCACCAGCGTTCAGCATCGCGCTCGCGCCGAGCGCCCATTCGCACCTGCTCGCTGCGCTCGCTCGCATTCGCGTGCTGTGCTTGCTACCACTCTGCCAAGCATGGCAGGCTGCTCAGTACATGCTGCTCACCCCACGCTCTCATCCATGATCGGTAACTTGCTCGACATAGCTTGCTGATGCTCGTGCCAACCTGCTCCCTACTCCCAGCCTAGTGCTCGGTCACCCGCACCTTCCTAGGCCCAATTCATGACCCAAATTAGCATCTTGAGGTTTATTGCTGCTCGAACCTGGCCACATGCCTGATACTCCATTCCCACTGCATATGTCGATCTCACTGTCACCGATACTTTGCTCGACCACAATGCTTAGTCATTCCACAGCTACGTGCATCATGGTTCATCTACATTCAACTCCAACACGGATTGACATGGCCAGTTATTTCCACCACTAAGGCAACCCCGGTCACCCCTTAGGAACACGGGAACGCTAGGAACAACCACCAAACCCTAGCCTCGTCACGTCCCATGGACTAGACTTGTGACAGTTGGCAACTGTGAGCTAAACGTTGGCTTTTCCTCTTATTTCTAGCGAACGGTGTGGTGGTTGGCAAAGGCATTGATCGGAAAACATAGCTGGGATCGATAGTGGTCGCATGACTGGCAACGCATGATCGCCAAAAAATAGTGAAAAACTCCCTCAGGGGAGTGAAAAACACAGTAGAACTTTCGGGAAGAGGGAGGGGTAAAATGGTAATTTTATCATCTAAAGTGCCCTCCTCTATGCCTGACATGTGGCAACCTCGTAATACACATAAATATTCTACTGTTGTAAAAAAAATATACACATATTATATACCATTGAAACCGGGCAAGGTAATTAAAATTACAATTCTAAAAATATTATCCAAAGTCCTACTACATAGTCCTAGAAATCACAATAAATTAAAAATTATTACATGATTCAATACCATAGTTTTAAATATTGTTCCAACCGCTATACTAAATTTTGTGATAGTATACTGTATAGTCAGTTCATCCAGGTTGAACTAGGTTTAACTAGATTTAATATATTATATTAAAATATTAATCTATATATTATAGACTTTTTATTAGAGTTATATATAATTGATAGATATTAATTTTTTTCTAAGATGTGTCATCATCTTATATTAAGTTAACAAATATTCAACATTTTTTAATATATAATAATAATTATTTGTTTATATTATTTTTAGCTATGCATCCATGTTACATCTTCCCTCTTTTGTATTCAATAATAATAAAATTTATTGCATTTCTATAGTAAAATTCATTGATTTATTTTAAAATAAATTAATCTTAAAGTTCATTATTGGACTTAACTAGAACTTAGTTAAATTATAACAACATAGTCAAAAAAATTTTAAATTTATCCTTAATCTTGGGAAATCTTTTAAGTATTGTAGAATGTTTAGAAATTAATACTTAATTAGTTTATGATAATATGTTTGAGAAAATATAAATACTCATAACTAAAAAATTCTTTAAATCTAATCTAGAGTAATTTTAAAGGTATTCACGAAATTAAATTTAAATTATATATTAAACAATACAACCAAGAGAGTTTAGACCTGGAGATGAGTTTCACAACTCAACTTTCTCACGTAATGGACACAAAAAGAAAAAGAAGAAAAAACTTCCACGTATAAGTTGTGCACCATTATCATGGTGTAGGGGTAGGCACAAACATTTGAAATGCCTGAGTCCAACTGAAGTCCGAAGCATGACCGACCGAATTTAATTCATTGAATTTGACCAAATAAAAACAAACAAACATGGACATTTTTTTCCAACCGAGTGTCCAATATTTTATATCAATAATATAATATTTTCAACATTTGTGAGGTTAATATTATGTCATATAAAAAATTTAAATCATGATATATATTAAAATTAATTAAGATTATACATAAAATTGATATTTAATATCTAAAAATAACTCAAAATGACTTACACAGAAAAAGATAAAGTCACATCATATGTAAGAATTTAGAACAATATATTCACATTAACAATCATATCAAATCATTTATTATATAGTTAAAATATTTTCAATTAGTATCATAGTTTAATAAATTTTCAAGATTTAGCTCCCATACATTTCTCGATCAAATAAAAGATAATCAATGTATAAAAACTTTAAAGTAATCTTTGACATCAAAATGTATAATATTACTTAAAATAAAATATTCTAGTAGTTAGTTCATCATCCAATGTAGCTCACCTACATGAAAAAATATACAAAAAGTTAATTACTTGTAAAAATATTTTACAAATATTAGAAGAATAAAAGCTAAATATGAGATTCTCACACATGTAACATGTAATACATCTACCATCTTAATCAATCAAGAGTTAGCTCTGATGCCACGGCTATAACACCCCGTTTCAATTCACCCATGAAGTGACCCGAAAATTTCACTGGTGACCGAACCGTTTACTAATTTTCTTAATTCGGTTAAGCCGACCAAGATCTACCCTTAGCATCTCAAGATGGAGATGTAGAGATGCAGCATGCAAAGCATGGATGAGATGTTTGGGTTTTAACGTTGTACTACATGCATATCATGATATGCAAACAAGAACACAAACAAAGCAAAAGAATAGAAGTTTAAAAGAAATATCTATTTTGATAAAGAAACGAATAGAGCATTCCCTAAAAATGCAATAGGGGTTACCTTGTCAACAGCAATCAATATAGAAAACACAATCCAAAAATAACATGTTTTACACATTCTACTTATCCTCGCTCCATAGTTTACTCTATTCATTCCCACTTTCCATTTTCATTCACATGCAAAACATTTATATCATTCTCACAAGATATCATTCAAATTTCATAAACTACACATCTCAATACACATCATCATTACATACACTCGGCAGGTACATGTGTGCACGATTTCATTGCTGCTCCTCTATAGTCCCGATAGCTCTCATTCTTCGTGGTCCTCGCCTACATATATAATAAAAGACGTCAATAACGAGTGTTACCAGTCCAGAAATAACTAATATCAATTTGACACAGGAGAGCCCTCGTGTTGAATAAAAACATTATTACTCCTACAAGAGCTCTCATAAGGGTAATAATTGGAGCCGTCGACCTCAGGCGGCAACATCCCTTTCCATATCATTCACTTTCCATAACATTCTCTTTCCTTGGCCATTTAAACTATTCCTTTGAATAGGAAAATCATTCTCTTTCCTCTCAGCCCTCTACATCCTTCGTATTACTCATGGCCCTGAGTATAGAGGCCGAGTATTATCAAACATGCGCCTTCAGTACCCTTTTACGCTACAAGTCTATACATGTGTTGCACAGCAGTACCCGTAAACTTTCACACTTCTTTGGGTTTAAGGAACTCAAAGGTGAAATTATCAAGATCCTTCGGGAATGGAGTGGATGCTCACCAGTTCTAGAGCCCGCTTTAACAACACACGCCCTATCTCAAGACGTGGCTATCGATTTCCCTCGTCTCACACCTCACTAAAAACGCAAAAATTACATATACATAGGCCTGGTGTTAAGTGTTTAAAATATATAATATTTCCCAATGTTTTTAATATGATTTTGTACTTCTCGGGTATAAACATTATTAATTTAGTGATATTTTTCATTATATTCTAGTTAATTAATATTTTATTAGATATGCTTAACTTTGGTGTTTCAATGCAGAAAAAGATGAATAAATTAAGCTTTGGATTTGATTGGTCATGACACTTGGCGCCACCCAATGGCTACAATTCATGGTGTTCAATGGAGTCGAACAGTTGGAAACTTAAAGGGACATTATAATTAATTAGATTACGTCGATTTGTGAACACCCTCTTCGAATTCTTGTATCTCCACTTCTATATAAAGGGGTGGTCATTTGTTGTTGATCATATCTCATCTCTTGGCTTCAGAGTGTAGTAGAAGTAGTAGTTTTAGTTTTTGTAATTTCTTTTTCTTTTATAATAAAAATTAGTTTCTTCTTTATATTGTTTTCTATTTTTATTATGGAGTAGTTTTATATTTCGTTCTAGAGAAGAATGGAACTTAACATGATTTAATTGAATTCATTTCAAGCTCTTACTCTTTTATTCAATCGGATCGTTTGAATTATCATGTTCTAAATGCTAAGAATAGATTGATCACCTATTTCTTAGATCATGAGGTTTAATTAGATTTCGGGAGAAATTAATTAGATTAGTCATTGATAATTCATCATACGACGAGTCTTTTGACTTGTTTGTCGTTGTGGTCGGAAGATACACAACACCGTATGCGGTTGTAAGGCAATTCTTAATGCATTATTTTGTTGATTAATCAATTATCACCGGGAGGTAGAAATTGAGGCAAAATAATAGAAGCATGAAGGAGCGGGAGCCACCATGTCATATAATTATCCTAGATCGACAATCCGAGGGAATAAAAGATAAGAGTAAGATTTGATGAAGATTAAATTCATGTTAAGGGAAATTCGACTCTAGAACGAGTTTTATAATTTTAACTATCGCTTTTAATTTAAAGTTATTACATAGAATTAGTTAAGTTAGTTATTTTTGTTTTGCTCCTCATTTTATTTTCTTTAATTAATTATAGGAAATTCATCTCCCTGTGGGACGATACTCGATTTATCATTATATTACTTGTTTCGACCGTGTATACTTGCATGTTATTAAAATTATTCGAACAAGTTTTTGGCGCCGTTGCCGGGGAGATCAAATTTTCTTAATTAATTTAGGATTAGAATTTTGAGTGTTTTCTTTTCTTTTTAGATTTTAGTGTCTGATTATTTTTTAAAAAAAACAAAAAAGAAAAAAGAAAAAAAGGAAAAAATAAACTATATCATTGTCTTCTTCCTTCTATTATTTATTATCATTTATTTATTAGTACGGTCACCCTTGTCTTCTTGTGATTCAAAGATTGAAAGCACTTGAGAAACTTGTGTGCCGCTGGAAGAAGAGCACAAGAAGCCATAGAGGAAGAAGCCATGCATTCATGGAGGACTACCGGAGTTTTAGAATTAGATGCACTTACTGCTTTATCTGCTCAGGTCAGTGTTTTAACTAATGAAGTTCAAATTCTTAATATACAGAGACAGGTTAAGGCTGTAGAGCCAAGGTGTGAATAGTGTGGACAAGGATATTCTACTGGTCAATGTACAACAGATTAAGTTAATTACGTAGGCAACTTTATTTGGAACAACAATCCCTATTCCAACACCTACAATGCGGGCTGGTGCAATAACCCCAATTTTTCATGGAATAATTCTTCACAATCGGTTGTTGTCCCCAATAATCCACCACCACCATCACCTGGGTAGAGATTTCAATATAATAGGACCAAAGGCATCGTGATCTGGATTTGAGTTTCGAAAACAATCTCGAGGGATATCATCCTCGAGGTTATTAATCCAAAAAATACGCTCAGCTAAATAACCTGTGTGGAGTGGGATACAATAAATCCACCACTCGACATGTCCTCTTTCCTATTCTAAAAAAACATTATAGAATGAGACAATAAATCGAGAGCAAGTCCTAAACGGACCCGTTAGAAGCTCCAAGCATGTCCTAACACCTAGGCGGCTAGCTCCTACTCCATTCCTATACATCAAATCTAGAAACTAACGCCCGCTAACTAAATGATGCATCAACTCAATATGAACATCACACTCACAACACAATCATCATTCATCATAATCAATAATCATCAATGTAAAAATAATTTTAATTGATCCTATTCATATCAATATTATTATATTTTTCTAAGTTACGTTGTAGTCGATTAGCATGTTCAAATTTAATTTACCTAATTATATCATTAGCATTCATTCACTACCAATTAAATCATGCAAATCATCACTTTATTCACAATCAGTCATTTGTCATATCAAACAATCAATCCTAGTATGTTGTGCTATGTCGATCGACGTCAAGGCAGCATCATTCAACGGCGGGGGCAGCATTAGTGGTGCCGGCAGCAACGACGAACACATGGGGAGTCGTCGGTGGCGATAGGGATTGGGGGTGTAGAAAGTATCGGGGAGGAGGGGGGGAGGAGGAGGAGAAGAAATAGTTTGGTGGCAATTTCATAAGTAAAAATTAACTCAACGCCTATTTGAGTTAAAAATAATAACTAATTCATAATAAATTATAAAAAATCTTAAAAATAGAAAAAAATTTTGTAAAATATATTACTCACAATAACACTGCAATGACATGTTCTATAAATACTTGTTCATCCAAACTGCCCTATCGTCCTAATGCATTATTCGGCCTTGTCCAACATCCGACTGACCAACCGACCAACAGTCACCCCTAATTAGGAGTACATGTCCACTATTGCACAACAGTCCCACATCTCCCATGAAGCTCAGGCACATAGAATCTGTTCATCTATAAATAAGCCCAGCCCTCGCCCCTCGTTGTCAACCAATATTTTATGGACTTAATCTTATTCAACAGCTAATCGGTCGGTTTGGTTAGATTGGTGCATGACAGTTTTCGGTAAAAGCAGAGGCATTACATCGGGTTCATTGCATCCAAGTTTGACGCCGGATATTGGACTGGATCTTGGACCGGTCCCCGGCATATCGGGTTGGACCGGTCTGGTCCGCTATTTATTACTATACTTGTCAGTACATCAACCAGGACCTTAAAAATGTCCTGAAAAATAGAGGGTTACGCAGGATACTTCTGGCATGAAAACCTGTGACTTAATTTCTGCATAAATTTGCCACTGGATGTGGGAGGAACTGATATAATGTTACCAAATCCATGCCACTGTCCTAGCATTGTTAGGATAAAATGTTGTTGCTGTTGTTTTTGATGATTTACTCATTTTAGATTTTATTTAGTGTTCGCCTCGCTTATAAGTTGTTTCTTTAATAGCTTGTGATTAGTCAAATGAACATTGCCCATTTCTTCATTTACTAGCTTTAGCAAAGTTTGGGAATATTTGCTTGGCTGCGGTTCAATCTTATGAAATCTGCTAAGCTAAAATTCCAAGATATAAATTCTCCAACGCTTGACATTTCTTGCAAAAAGATACACTTTGGCAGAGAAGAAAGAACTTGATTCTGCCCTGGTTTTGTGCTTACCAAGGCTTGGTCAGCAGCGAAAGAGTCAAATATGATGAAGGATGAGGTACGCCACTGGATCTAGAGAGGGATAATATTGTTTTGCACTGAATGTTCTTTTTAGCACTGTCTAGACATTCTATGATCAATAGAGCTGTGTTTTTCCCCCTGAAAAATATAGGTGAAAGATATCTTGTCACTTGTACATGACTTCTGGAGGAAAACTTCAGAGACTCATGCCAAAAGAGATTCGGATGCTCAAGCATCTTCTCACCACTGATGATCCTAAGGAGCAGTTATCTGCTATAAGTGATGCGTTTACTCCCGGTGTTGAACTTGAAGGAAAGGATGTTGATAGTTTGTATACGTAAGTTCAAATTAATTCTTTTTAATTGTTTGTAGATGCTCTGTGTTTCTTTCCATCATCTCTTTTTGTCGTTTTCCTTTTGTTATTTTACAGAACTCCGGAAAAGCTTCATACCTGGATAAGGAGTGTGGTTGATGCATACCATTTTAGCAGAGAGGTGACACTCATACGAGAGAGTAGAAATTTAATGACACCCACAAATTATGCAGAAACTGGAAGAAGTTATTTGATAAAAATTTCATATGATAATGTTATGATGCCTTTTTGCTAATATTTGCGGATAGAAGCTTGAGTTTCAGGAGCTCATAATTTTTTCTATTGTGGTTGATTATCCCTGAAAAGATTAATCGACTCCTAAAGTGATTGAATGTTGAGATGAGAGATGATGGAGATTAACAACTAAATTGTTCACAGGTAGAGACACACAATTAGCTTTTAGTATTTGTTGTACTATGTATGCGCATTGAAAAAAGGTGGTTATGTAGCTCATACAATGCTGAAATTTAGCTGTTACAGTTCCATTTGTTAATTATGGTTTTGATGTAATACCAAATCCTGTTTAGAGAAAGTACTGCGTGGATGGTTTTCATATAGGCAGAATAATTTTGACAACTATTATATAGACCAAATTATGTATATTCTTCTTTCGTTTTTTCTTTTTCTTGTACCATAAAGAAAAGCATTTGATACATGGATCTTAAAGGAGGATCTTTGTGATTACAATTAGTTAAGTTTTAGCTGGATGCCCTCTAGACGCCACTGTCCACCACTCTTTTATTTTAGTTTGGGACTGTCAATTCATGAGCATTGATGTATTCACATAATAATAATTACAAAATTATGTTTATTTAAACACATAATTTTTTGCTTCAAATGCTGTTGTACCCCCGCCCCGGCCCCCAAAAAAGAAAAAAGAGAGAGAGAAAGAGCGAGAGAAAAGCAGAACAGAACTTGAAAGATATCGCATTAAATCAATATCTACAATTACAAGCAGAGTAACAAAAATCTTTTACAGACATTTAAAAACTTGACGCCTGATAATTGAATGCATACATGTTAGTAATAGGCAGTTCCGACATTAGATTTGCAATGCTAATTGTTGGGGGAGGAAGCTTATGCTATCTGCCCTCCCAACTTGGGGCTTGTGACTCTAAATACATGTTCTTCTCCAGTGTTCTCATCAATCTTCACCACCCATTTGCTCCTCCTTCCAATTAAGGAGCCACTCCTAGCAATTGTTCTCTTACCGCCATCAATACCGATCCTAGCAACCTGCACTCCGTCTCCAATGGGCAGCATCGATGTCTTGCATTCAGATGTTTGCCATGATCCACTATGGAAGGCATTGTGCCCAACAACGACAACTCCGTTGCCTCCCCGACCCATCTCGGCCGACCTCAGCACCCCCTCATGGTCCTCTAGGTCGCAGTCTATGAGCACGAAATCCGCCCTTGAGAAATCGGATAGGAGGACGGTGGAGGCATCGCCGACCACGAATTCGACGAATTTTGAATAGCCGCCGACCGCCTCTTTGGATCGCCGGAGTTCCCTAGAGGTGGGTAGAATGCAGACCACTCGGCCGCCTGTTTGCTGGGCTGCTGCCACTAGAGCCAACGTAGTTGCACCAGCTGCGCCGTGACATGCCTCCACCATGAGCTGCGAGTTGTTGCCAGCCGCCATTGCTGATACAAATTCAGACAAATTGGGCTCTTTGCTTTGGTTGCCCTGCATGGATTGAGCAACAACCATATTCACATTCATCTCTAAAATGAGATAGGAATTAAGTCGAAAATGTTCGAGTTCTCTCATAAAAATGCAAAGTAAGCTACATAGACCCTTCTTTTTATTAAAAAATTCCTTAACCCTATAAAAGATAAAACGGACTACCCTTAAATCTTTTCTAATTGAATGCTATCCGAAGCTTACCATTTTGAGGGATCGGAGATAGGCTTTGGTGGCTCTCTCTGCAGACCAGGGAATGGCTATCATTGTGTGATATCTGAACATCTTTCTAATAGGTCAGTTGAGAGCTCAGCTCACTGTTGGCTCTGAATGCTGATGCTTTGCACCTCTTGAGACGCAGATCGTATATTTATATATCCAGACCATAATTGTACGTACGTACTAACGTAGTCACACATGTATTTTGTACTTTTATATTTGGAGATAGGTGGATTTGCTTCCTACCAGCAGTGCTTCGACAAGTTGATGGATTTTGTTGATTAATTAAGCTGTCGTATTATTGTAAACAATGTCAAATCTAAGAATTGGCAGACATATGTTTGTAGATCTAAATGAAGAGGTCGCCTTGAGGTAAGAGACACATCTATGTTACTCTAGTTGATCAATCCTAATGGGGAGCTTCGTGGCAGCTTCATGTAAGTATAAAACATTGTTCCTAATCGCGGTGCAATTTCTGAACATGGAAGCAAATGCAAGTTTTCCCAGATATTCCTCCTAGCTGTAATGTCCCTGCAACAGAAGTCGGTTGATCATATATTTATACAACATGTGTTGAGCAAGTTGCAGCATCTTGTAGCCATTTCTGCGAGACAAGCCATGCATGGCCCATGTTGCTATGGTAGACAAACATTTTACAAACCTACTGCATGTACTTGAATCATCGAATAAGTACGTTATTAAAGGCCTTAAACATTGAGAGCTACTCCGCATCTATTGCTATGCATCCTTCCAACAAGCTTAGACAGTATTTATAAAACTCCCTTGCGAGCTCTTGGTTCGTCTTATAGTGGCTATAAATCTGTGGGTGGGATAAGGTGGGTCAATATCTTATGAGAGTAGTTGTGTAAGGATTTACAAGACTTCCCGGGTGAAGTAACATAACTTAGTAAACACCATTTGTCATGGTATAGTTAAATCAATATTTTTAAGTAATATCAATTATATATTTATTAAATTCAACTCTTACAAAAGTGATATATTCGAGAATAATTTTCCATATATTGTCTTACATTAGATATCTTATTAAGCCCAATTATGTGGTGTATAAATGTTATTAATTTAAAGAGATTATAAAGATATCGAGTTATGAGTAGAGACGTATTACACTTTTTAAAAGTGTACAGATAGTGGCAGTGGTAGGTTATGATCCCTAAGGTTGATACTTGTTCCTGTCATTTTTTTCTCATCTCAAAAGGGGACATAAGATGGTGCATCAAGGCTTGAAAGACTATAATTTCGAAGTTAATTTTTCTGAATTGAGATAAGTTCTCCACTGGACTATTTTAAGATTATCTATCTAATTGTCTTCAAGAATTCTAGATTATTAACCTTGATTTTTATAGCACAATAAATTATCATGATTTCATTCCTTCAATATATACTCATTCCGGATTATATCTCCTATATCACAACATATTAGTAGAAATGATACAGTTTTCAATCCATTATCAGTCAATTCCACTTAATAGCTTGCTGAGTTAAATCCAAGTTATGAGTTTATAATCTAGGTTTGTCTATATTTTTACTTTAATGATAAACTTATTAGTGGGGAAATGATAGAATATAAAAATAGTGTAAGGAAGAAAGAGAAAAAACCTAATAATTTCTCTCAAGTGTTTGGTTAGACAGTAAAGAAAAAGGTTATGAGTTTATAATCCATTATAAACTTAATAGCTTGCTGAGTTAAATCCAAGTTATGAGTTTATAATCTAGGTTTGTCTATATTTTTACTTTAATGATAAACTTATTAGTGGGGAAAAGATAGAATATAAAAATAGTGTAAGGAAGAAAGAGAAAAAAACCTAATAATTTCTCTCAAAGTGTTTGGTTAGACAGTAAAGAGAAAAGGTTGTGTAAGTAGAATTATCATTTTGCACATTTTTTTGTTTGTAAGATAATAGTTGTTAAGGAATTTTTAATTCTAGTTTCCCATTTTTCACATTTTCTTAGTAAATAAACAAAGGAAAGTGTGACAAAGAGTACACACTTCCACGTTCTCTTTATCGTGTTTTTATTTTTCACAAACCGACAAAAGCATAGGATTCACTAAAAAAACAAAAAGATAAGCGTAGCAAATGGGCAAATTGCCACATTATTAACAAGGTTTTCTTATAAAAAAATTTTGGCTACTACTACCGCTTGCCGTGGCTATCCTGTGATTATAGTAATTTGCCAAGAGGTGGCTAATTTGCCACGGTACAACTGTGTCAAAATTTAATTGTGGCAAAAGCCAATTTTTATACTAGTGAGGATTTTAACTTCTCGTATATTTTACTTGATGTTGCTTACATTCATGGGGCTACCACGTTTTCTGATTGCAGCCCCTCTTAAAGATCATTCTCCTAATTTAATAAGAGAATGCTACATTAGTTTTAGCTTAAGCACACTGGTGGGAATTTAGCCTGTTTTCACTGCAAAATTTGACAAGGCTACGCTGTGATTGATCTGTCACGATATGACATAAGATATAGCCGTGACAAAATATTTTTCTCCTCTTTTTAAAATCGTGCCAAGCATTTTAATTGTTTTAGGCACACTTCTGGAATCGCCCTTTGCCAGGGGTTCATGTTGACACGAATATAAACGGTGGTCTGGCTAAAATTTTGATACATTTTACCCGAGGCAAACTTCGTAGAGGACTACAACTGTGATATGGTTAACCCGAGCACCATGGATGTTTGAAGGACCTAGTCCCCAACTCAGGAGCCTAAACTTGATATGGGAACTTGGTGGGACATTATTAGACCCTAATTGCTTTTACAAGGGTATTTTTTAACTTTCTTCTTTGTGAAAGATTCAAGAGCCCTCCACACATTTTTAGAAATACATACAAAGTTTAATCTAAAATCCTCCCTATTATGACACTTCTTAATTATATTCAATATCAAAGTAGACTTCCTTTCAACAATAATTGCTCATCCTTTCTTTTTCTTCTTTTTTTATTTTTTGAAAAAAGAACTTTGTGTCTTTTGGGTTTAACAAAATACTGGCTCGTTCTAACAACAAATCATTTCATCATGTTATGAGAATCACTAACTAAAAATCGGCATTGAAAATTTGTCGAACATTGAAATGTTGAAACAAATATGTTCACATGGATGTTAATTGTTTATATGTGAATCACAACAATGTAATATTTTGGCTCAACATATGGTTAAGTCAGCATGTTATTAAAATCCGACTCACTTCTTTACTGTGGTTACTGATATTTAGTAATGTATATATGAAAATTACCTTGGAAGAAACAAACAGGGAGTAAACTATCTATGGTCACTTTTCGTCTCCACTAATTAATTAGATAAAGGAACTTCTTTACCATCACTAGCGGTAAAATCCTAATTTCTCACCAAAATTTTTAGTGATAAGAGGATAAAATTTAGTGAAAAGAGGGTGTTTGTTTCCGAATTTATCACCAAAAATTTTGGCAATAAGAGGTTTCGCATCTAATTAGAGTTCAGTGACAAAAATGTAACAAATTGCCACTAAAATATTTCGGTCACAAATTATCACCAAATTTTTCGAAAAACGGTGACAAATTGTCTATCAAAAATTGGCAACATAGATCAATAGTCAATATTTGTCACCGAAATTCAATGACAAATCCTAAAACAAATATAAAAAATATAGGTGGCACACATGAACAAAGCAAGGGTGGTACCGTGGGGCACGCACAACAGTCAGCTGCAGGGGCTGAGGGGGTGCATGAGGGCCGAGGTGGTGCCCAACGGCTGAGGCGACACGGTGTGGTGCTAGCCAAGGTTGTAGGTAAGGGCTGCAGCTGGAACATGGTTGTGGCGGACCTGGGTGGCTAACCGTGGTGGCAACAGAGGGGGCAATGGCTGAGAGCAACTGGGAAAGGGGTGGCCAAGTAGGGAAGGGGTAGGTAGCCGGAAGGGGCAGCACACCACATGAACACGAGCGTTCACACGGGAACTTGCGCTCATTATTAGGCGCGGGCTCGCGTGAGATATTAATTTAATTTTTTTCAAAATTTAAAATTAATCGCCCAAAAATGGTGTTAATTTGTTGACAAATTAGTTTGTCACCAAAAGATTCGGTGAAAATTCAGTGATAAATTTGTAAAAATGATGATACCACTACTTCAATGGCAAAATATTGGTATTGTCAATTTTTGACACAAAAAACAGTGTCAAACTAATTTGTCACCAATCAGTGAAATTAGTAAAAAAATGACACTAAGATTCAATGGCAAAATTTTTGTAGTGCCATTTTTGTCGCCAAAAATTGGTGTCAACTCAATGATAAATATTTCGTCACCAAATTTTTAGTGACAAAAGGATGACAAATTTTTGTGCTGCCTTAATTTGGTGACTTTTGATTGGCAAACTTTTTGTCACCGTATTTCAGTGACAAAAAGGTGGAAAAATTTGTCACCAAAAATTTCATTGATAAAATTTCCCAGAAAGAAGGCATCAGTTATTGCTTCTAAGAGCAGTTCTAGCCATCCGTCATGATTTGGATGTTCATGCCTCATTTATCTGAAACGAGTTAGTATGTGATGTTTATGTGATTGCTTGGCATCAGTTATTGCTTCTAAGAGCAGTTCTAGCCATTCATCAAGATTACAGGACCATTGGTTTTCCAAACTGAATAAAATTATATTTATCATCCCCCTGCCATTGTAATCTAATAGCTTATATTTACTTGAGTTGATATAAAAATATCTACACAAGCTAATGCTAATTTTTTCTTTTACTTATTTTCTTAAACTTATTTGAAGCAATTTAGTTAGTTAGCAAGAAGCTAGGATATGATACATATAATATAACCACCGTCCCTTTGTGTTACAATTAGTGTTAGGTGTTGGATTAAGATGGCACAAAAAGAATCTAGCGTACAAATCATTACTGCTCCCAGCAAGCTAACCAAGATCGAAATGCATATAGTTGTAGCAATTAGTGCATCAGTTTCGATGGGCAGACAAGGTGGTCGGCCCTTGTGAATTTTATATTTCGGCTCGTGTCCCCCTCGTGCAACACCACCAGGTTTGGAGCCTTTCATGAGGAGTTAATTAATGATGTACGATACATGTAATACGATCTGTGTACGGTATTTTCCAAAAGGTAATTGACCTCAGCACATTTATGATAGCATATTTTGGGGCAATAGCTTTAACAGTAGTTATTATTCTAGTTATTATATTGTTTTATGTTTGATATTTAGTCTATTTTCCCATAATTAAAAATAGAAAATTTAAACAATCAAAATATAATAATAATAATAATATAGCCCACTATAAAAGGTCATAAATTCGAACCCAGCTAACTTCAATTTTTAACTTTTTATAAAAAAATAACAATAAAAACACCTCCCACCGTAGAGGGTGGTCACAGGTTTGGCCCAGCTAGTCTCAATTTTTAATTTCTTACTAA
Organism: Piper betle; assembly: GCA_033002965.1. Lineage (NCBI taxonomy): Eukaryota > Viridiplantae > Streptophyta > Magnoliopsida > Piperales > Piperaceae > Piper > Piper betle. Next base: position 33,499 of record JAURVB010012609.1, on the reverse strand, counting down.
TAAAATTCACTCTATTTATTTTAAAAAATAAAAATTAATAAAAATTAAATTATTATAATTTATCTTCTCATTTAATTATGATCTATATTTAAAGTCAATCATAGCTTATATCTAAAATATTAGATTATTATAATCTATCACAATATTACTAGGAAGTTAGATTTTTAGGTTAGCCAGGTTTGAATCTATGACTTTCTACTTCAAAAGGTTTTTTTTTTAAAGAAATTAAGGTTAGTGAGATTCGAATTCATGACCTTTTGCAGGAGGTATTTTCAATGTATTTTTAGATATTTTTTATATTTTAATTGATTGATTCTCTTACTTTTAATTTCAATATATAAGATATTAAATTATTACATTCTATTAATATTAAATTATTCATTCAATACCATTATTCATTGAGACTATTAAATTATTACATTTTGTATCATTATTCAATGATAGTTTATGTATAAAATTAAAATTTATCTAATATAGATTGTCCATGGCACAACATCTTTTCTAGTTATTAATAAAAAGGGTACTCAATACTGACCTGTGATTAAAAGTAAAAGATTTAACCAATCAAAATATTATAAAAATAAATAATAATAAAACACCTCCACTACAAAGATCATGGGTTCAAACCAGTTTAACATCAGTTTACTTCCTATAAAAATAATAATAATAAAAATACCTCCCATTGTTGAGGGTCACAAGTTCAAACTTTGATAACCTTAATTTATAGCTTTCTACCAACAAGATTTAATTTACTTGTCTCAAAAAATATAATAAAAAAATTAAATTATTATAATTTATTTTCTTGTTCAATTAGGATCTATGTTTAAAGTCAATTAAAGTTTATATCTAAGATATTAAATTATTATAATTTATTTTATTATTTAATGAAAGTTTACGTATAAAATTAAAATTTATCCTTTGTACAAGTAGTGCATGGCAAAACATCTTGGCCAGTGATATCCAATGGTAGCTAGGATTCCCCAAAAAATATGATATATAGCTGGACTTTGTGTTGTTGGACAAATATTTTGGAGTACATAATATTGGGGAATACCCCACCAAATATGTGTTAATCACTCTTATAAATAAATCAGAAAGAAATGCTACCGAATAAGATCTTTTAATTATTAACAGCCTAATAGGAAAAGATGCCATCTTTCATTTATGATTTTTAAAGTGTTTTATCGAATTTGGGAGATCTAAGCTTTGGAAGCGAATTCCCTCCATCTTGTGAATAAATCACGCACTAATGAAGATGTTTATCAATTTCTTTTCTTGCAATGTAATTTGCCTTTACATTTTTATAAAATTAAATTTTTTTTCAGTTATTGACAAAATACCAATTTATTTATAAAATATTTTTATTAATAAGCTCAAAATATAAATAAAACTTTCTATACGCAATAAAGTAAGTTATGAACATACAAGTTCGGGCACTTTGAGAAGTAACAAACTTAACCATCATAAATAATTAACAATTGTCATGGAATAAATAACGTCATATGGGAGTGTAATTATGGTCTAAATCATTAATCGGCAAGGTTGTTGTTTATGTCTACATAGTTTTGAATTAAATTCAAATGCCGACTATTTAACCCCTACACCCATATACGTCCTAGATCATGATACAACCCAAATATCAATTTCTTCCTCGGCTTCATATAGTGGATACGTACATTTTTAATTTATAATCATTTGCATTAATACTATTAAGAGAAATACCACCGTTCAAGTTTTATGAAGAGTTAAATTGATTTCTGCCAATTGTCATTATTGTGTTCTATAATTGAGTTGCTATTGATTACCACCAAGTTCAACAAGTCACTGGTATTCGTTAAAGCTTCCACCTCAACTTAAGACGATGTTGTACAAAAGAAAGAGGTTTCGAAATCAAAAGTGACGGGCTAATTAGGAGAGAGTCTCCACAAGCGAGGTCCCACCAATCGAGGATACATCACTCGCTATTGTGAAAGATATGGGTGCACAATATAAGGCAAGATGTCATTAAAGGTATGAAATTAAATTTGATTTGAGTGTGTAAATTCTAAAAAGATATGTTTTCAAATATTCTTATATATCCTAATCTATTGAAATTTAGTGATTTTTGTGTTTTGGTTGTCAAGCATGTTTAGAAGCATTAAATAAAATGAATCAATAAAATGATTTTGATTTAAAATTCAGTCTTATAAAACTTTTCATTAGTGTAGTTTTATCGAGGACACAATGAAGAGAAAGTTAGTTTGATTTTTCAAAAGGATTTTATAAAAGGGAAGTGTAAAACCCACGACCCGAGTCAAGGTTTTATAATCTTTTTCAATCGAATCAATTTGAAAACACGCGTACTAAGCAAAGGCCAACCATGTGCTATGAACTATAACAGTCTTGTGTACCTAAGTATATAATGATAACTTCACTAATGCAATAGTAGAATGAGTTATTTGAGTATATTAGAGTACGCCCAATTTTTTTAATTTAAGTGGACCGTAGAATTAAAATTAAACTATTTATCGTGTTAGGACGTGTTAGTTATTATTTTGGGTGGGTTAGTATGCTTAGAGCATGTCATTCTAGTTAGAACTTGATTATTTTATTTTATAATAATTTATTATATTTTATTTTATATTTTTTGGAATATATTTATTATTATTAACTCAAGTCGGGAGCGAGTCAAATTTTATTTACAAAACTACCCACAAGTTTTCTCACCATGACACACCCTCTCCCACTTCATCTCTCTCCCAACACCTCCTCCCACCCGATGCCCTCCTCACTGTCAATTGCCCCTCCTCTCGGGCAATTGGCAACGCCGTAGTCAGCCACCTTTCCGACCATGGTCACCACCTTCCTCCTCCTCTCCCACACTTCCTCTACTTCCATCCTCCATGCGCTTCTTCCTCTTCCAGCCGCCCATTTCCTCTGGCCGTCACCACCGCCACCATTGTGGCTAACGTTGCCCTCCTCTTTGACCACTGTCCCTAACTGATCACCATCCTCCTCCGTCCTAATTGCACTCTCACCACCGTTGTCCCATCCTCCTCCTTGGTTCTATCGGTGCACCCTCAATGACGGTGACAGCGCTGCTGCTGGCCAGTGTCCTTCCCTCCAACCTCCCTCATCATCACCACCAAGAATCATCAACCATCGCCCCTGCCCGAGCCGTGCTATTCCCCACTTCCTCCTACCTAACCCAATCCAGCCCTAGCTGAGGCCATTTTGAGCCACCGCCGCCACCGCGAACTGCACCGTCAGACAGCTGCTCCTGATGGGATCATCTCCTTCTGGCCACCTCGTCCCCACCAGGCCATCCTCCTCCTCATCCTTCATCCCTCACAGCAACACCACATCATGCCATAGCCATCGATTTTTGGTAACCTTCACCAGCGGTTGCTGCCGTTGCCACATGCCAGTCGCAAATCGGCTGGAACTATAACACCCTGTTTCGGCTCACCCGTGAACCGACCCGAAAATGTCACCGGCGACCGAACCGTTCGTTAATCTACTAGATTCGGTTAAGCCGACCCGGATCTACTCTCGGCGTCTCAAGATGGAGATGCAAATATGAAATGCATGAATGGGAACGATTGGGTTCTAACGGAGTCCTACATGCATGCTATGATGTACAAGCAAAATAAGACAAAACAACAAATGAAAAACCAAAAGAAAATATATACTATTTTACGAAAATACGATAACACATAACAATCTACCATGACATTAAATCATTATCTCATTCGTTTTTACCCGAGCCGAGTCTGAACTCCAAGGCTCCCTACTCAGTCATATTTATCAGTTCGTTTCATAACAAGTAATTCATTCACGCAAACACATCAAAATTATCATTTACATAACAATAACACACCATCATTATACATACGTTACACGCGGCAGGTACATGTGTGCGCGGTTCTGTGCTGCTCCTCCGCAGTCCCGACAGCTTTCATCGCTCGCATTCCTCACCTACATATATATAGAAAAACCGTCAGTAACGAGTGTTACCGGCCCGGAAAATAACTAATATCAATCTGGCACAGGAGAGCAAACTCTCCTGTTGAATCAAAACCATATACTTCCTCAAGAACTCTCATCAGGGCACATATGGGAGCCGTCGCCGTCAGGCCGTCGCCCTCGGGTCGACAGCGTCCCCCTTTCTTTCTCATTCTCATACCTTGGCCATTTCTCTATCGCTTCTCGCATCAAATTTCATTCCTTACCGCCCTCTGCACCTTCCATATTACTCCTGGCCTTGAGCACAAAGGCCGAGCACTCTCAGGCAGTCGCCTTCAGTACCCTTTGAACCACAAGTCTAGACATGCGCTGCATTGCAGTACCCGTAAACCTCCACACTTCTCCGGGTTTGAGGAACTCAAAGGTGGAGTTGTCCGGATCCTTCGGGAACGAAGTGGGTTCTCCCCAGCTCCAGAGCCCGCTCTTCCGAGCACACGCCCTATCTGAAGACGTGGCCGCAAGTAACCCTCATCCCATCTCTCACCGAAAACACGAAAACTATACATATATAGGCCTGGGTTGGGATTTATACAATAGGCCCGAAGGCATCGTGAGCTGGATCTGAAGTTTGAAAACAAACTCGAGGGATCTCATCCTCGAGGGTTATTAATCCGAAATAAAACTGTTGGCTAAATGGCCCGAGTTAAGTGGGATCCGATAAAACGCCACTTAACTCGTCCTGCACATGATAAATCAAATATACAATAGAGTAGCGTAAAACAGAGAACGAGTCCTAAACGGACCTGGTAGAAGCTCCAAACGGGTCCACGCGCCTAGGCGGCGAGCTCCTACACCGTACCTACACAATCAAGCTAAAAACTAACGCCCGCATGATGAATCACACATCCTATAGCATGCACACACAATCAACACAATCACGCATCAATCAACACACATCAACCTATATCAATTCTAGCAAGCCTACTTAGGCTAATTTGCATTAGATCATGATCATTACCTAGTTACCCTAATTTATTTCTTAGCCTCCATTTTTAACACCACTCAATCAAGCAAATTTCATATTTTATCCTTAATCAAATCTACATTTATATATATTATTATAACATACAATTCACCAATCCTAGCATGCAATTCTAATAATCAATACTTTCAAATAATTAAATTAAAATAAATTATACCTCGCGTCGTCGAAAATCGGCGACGGCTAGGGTTTCCGTTTCGTGGCTCGAAACTCGAATTCGGCACCTAGCGGCGTCCGAAGTCCGATCAGATTGGACCAGGTGCGTTCGGCGGATGATCCGGCGAATTTCCCACGAATCCAATTTTCTGGCGGTTCCGGCGGTTTTCCGGCGAGTGTCGGCGGTTTTCCGGCGGATTCCGGCGGTTTTCCGGCGATGATTCGGGACGGAGCAATCAGGGGGTCTATCGGCACCAGCTCGACGAGCTTGGTCCGATGGCGGTGTCAAACAAGGTAGCCGAGGCGGCGATGGCCGTCGGCGGCGGCGTTGAAAATGGGCGGCGGCGGCGGTGTGCTCCGATCGGGGCTCCGGCCGGCCTCGACGGCGGTCGGGAGGATGGGGGAAACGTCGGCAACGGCGAGGGGGTGGTCGTCGGGGTCACAGCGGCGGCGGAGCGGCCCGGACGGCGGCGAATCAGCCGAGGGAGCGCGTCGCGGCTTCGTGGGGCGATTCCGGCGTCGTGGCGGCGAGGCGGTGGCCGGGGTGGGTCGTGGCGGCACGGCGACTGCACGGCGGGGCGGGGCGGCGTCGATTGGCGGCAGCACGGCGTCGGCGGCGGCAACGACGAACGAGGGGCTGCGGCGGCTAGGGTTTTGGAAGGGAAGGTGTCGGGGAAGATGAAGGGGCGTGCGATGGCATTTTTGTAAATTAAACTTGACTCGACTCCGACTCGAGTCAATAATAATAACTATCTCCTAATAAATCCTAAAAAAATCCAAAAAAATTGGGAAAAATCCCGTAAAATCAAACGAACACAGCAACATCCAAATGATATGTTCTATAACTAATAACCCACCCAAACTCACCTATATCGCGTCCTAATTCGTCATTCGGCCCTAAAAATATTCTACGATCAAATAAAAATAACAATCAATACTGCATACCTCCATATACTTGATAACCCATTTTTCATCATCTTTTTTGACGTTATCATCGTATACTTGAGCATACATGACTCTCATCGCTCATAACTCACAGCTGGCCTCAACTCAGCTCGCGGTCCATGAAGCTGACTCGACTCGAACCGACAGTTGAACCGACTGGTTCACTCCCGTAAAACTCTGACTCGAGTCACGGGTTTTACAGGAACCACTCCGGCAAGGCCTCCTTGTGCCCTAATTGAGCACCCTAGTCCAGCCGTGGCTGAGTCCTCCGTCAGTTAAATTGTGTCCATGTTGATTGCAGGTGCGGCCATTGCCATTATCGCCGTTGTCGACATTGGCATTAGGTATACGTAGTTACCAATGTGATTTAGTTATTTTCATTTCATGATCATGGACAAGATAGAATGGTTAAGTTACGATAATGAATATGTCGATGCATTGAATTAGAGAAATAGTGAAGTTATGTTTAGTTTCCATGACTAAGATAATTTAATTATCAAATGATTGCAATGATGAATGTGATGATAGACTCATGAAGTCGATCAATAATATAAGTAGCTGAGTGATTAGGATATAAAATTGACGATTGATTCATGTAATTGCATAGGATGTTATTTCATTATATAATGTATATGTCTATGTTGTCGATGTGATTAGGGTTGTTTGGATGGATTAGGATACGATTGTGACTATAGTTTCATGTATTCATCTCATATATGCATCATATAGCTAGCTTGGCATTAGCATTTAGTTTGATTGTATTGGTGCAGAGTAGGAGCTCACTGCCTATGCACGTGACCTCGTTTGGAGCTTCTACCATCTCTATTTAGGACTCGCCCATTTGTTTATTTTTATTCTGCTGTGATTTGATCTATTATTTGCAAGACGGGTTAAGTAGTGTTTTATTGGATCCCACTAAACTCTGGTCATTTAGTTGATAGTTTTCTGGATTAATAAACTTTGAGGATGAGATCCCTTCAGTTTGTTTCGGAAAAAAAATCTACTTCAAGTTGTCTTTGGGCTTAAAATATTAAATCCCTTCATAGGCCTATATATATTTTTATCAAGTTTTCAGTGAGACAAGAGATAGTGAAAACTGATTCGACACATACCGTAAGTAGGTGTACATGCCAGGTATAGTAAGCTCTGAATTAGTGAGATGGCTATTCAATTCCTGAGGGATCTTGACAACATCGCGCTTTGAGTTTCCTCATACCAGGAGAAGTGTGGAGGTTCATGGATATTGCTATGCAATGCATGCCTAAACGTGTGGTTCAAAGGGTACTGAAGGCGACTGCCTAAAAGTACTCGGCCTTCGTGCTCAAGGCCAGGAGATATGTGGAGGACAAGAAATGGCTTAGGATATACAGGTAGTCCCAAGGGACAGAAAATAAAATGAGAAAAGCGATCAAATAGGCATCAATAGGCCAATCAGCTCAAGATGTTATTAGGTATACGGCCCAGTGGCTCCCCAACAGATATCATTATGAGAGTTCAATAGAAGATATATATATATATATATATATATATATATATATATGATTTTCTTTAAAATGGGAGTCAGCTCACATTTGCCCGTTGCTATAGTTATGTTTAGATCAGTAACACTTATTACCTATGTATTTTTATATATATGCAGGTAAGGACCAAGAGTCTAAGTTGTCAACTTGGACAGAGGATAAGTAACTACTACGTGCACACCAAAACCTGCCGCAATATGCTTGGATTGATGTGTTTCAATTATCATGTTTCAGTTTATAATGTGATGTTTTATGATGAAATGACAATGATAATGTTTTGAGATTGATATAGTAACTAAGAATGACATGACAGATAAGACAAATAGATGGGTCAAGACTCAGTTTATGTATAAGATTTTATTGATATAACTTCATGTTGTGATGTTTATATATATATATAGAGAGAGTGTGTGTGTGTGTGTGTGTGTGTGTGTGTGTCTATGATGTGTTGCCCACTTTGGTAGCGTATAATACGGTGCCTCACAAGGGCCGTTGGATCTGATCCCACAGCCCTGCCAAACCCACCCCCCACCAGTGTCTCCTACCCCGTGTCTCCTGCCTCCTGACCTACCCGCCCTCCTGCCATCCCACCAGCTATAAAAAGCCGCAATCCCCCCTCCCATGCCCTCCACACTCTCAGCCCTGATCCCAGCCACCGCCCCTACCCCCCCTGTTGCCGTCCCGTTCCCCTCCCCTACCACCAACTCCTGGCCTGCCGCCACCCCCTTCACCCCAGCCTTTCCATCCCCGTGGTCTGCCTCTCCCCCCCCCTCCCCCCCTACGCCGCCCCTACCCCTCCCCCTACCACCGACCCTTGGTCAGCTGCCACCCCCTGCCCCCCAGAAGCCACACCTGCACACCCCCCACAACCCCCCCCCCACATGTTGCCCCCTCCCCCGATTGCCAACCCCCGGCCTACCACCCCTGCCCCTCCGGTCAGCCTCCCGTCCTGCCGCAGCCCTTGGCTTGCCTCCCCCCTGCTTTATACTTATGTTACAATCGGTGTAAAAAAATATATTTTCAGGTCAAAAATATTTGTGAGTATAGTTGAGGAGGCTAGATTTGCATCTCTCAGCCAAGAACAAATCCAGCCGAAGACGAGCATTCAGGTAAGAGTTAAACCTTTAAAAGTACTTTGACTAAATTAAATTGTGTTTATTGCGACTATTTAAGTTGAAAATAATCTTAGTTTTTATAAATTTTGTATTTTTTAGGAATGGACAATCTTCAAGATAATGGATATGAGAAAGAAGAATTAGGTCAACATATCACAACACTCTATCCTAATGTAGAAGATGAGTTTAAACCAAAGGTTGGGATAGAATTTGATTGTTTAGACGATGCATTCAACTTGTACAGTATTACTCAAAAAAGGCAGATTTGGGTTACGTAAACATAGTACAAATTATCATAAGAGAACAAAAGAGTTATGGTCGCAAATGTTTGTGTGTTCTAAAGAGGGACGTATAAAAAAAGATGAGGCACAAAAAAAATTACCCCACAAAGGAAAAAAGAGAAGTCATCCTATAATTAGAGAAGATTGTCATGCACGCATCAGGATAACTAAAATTTCAAAGGGTACATGGAAGGTCATGCAATTTGAAGAAGGACATAGTCATTCACTCTTGACACCATCAAAAACTTAATTCCTCAGGTCACATAGGTATGTTACAAGTGTGCACCGAAATTTGATTGATACATTTGAAGAGGCTAACATAAGAACTTCTCAATTAATGTCTCTGCTAGAAATTGAAGCAGGTGGGGCTGAAAATGTTGGTTGTATAGAGAAAGATATTAGAAATGCCCATACAAAAAGTAAAAAAGAGATAAAAGAAATAGATGCCCAATTATTGTTGGAATATTTCGATGAAATGAAAGAAATGAATGACTCTTTTTTTGTTCCTATGAAGTAGATGGGTAGATTGAAGCATTGTTTTTTGGTGGATGGAATTGTAAGAAAAAAGTATCAACATTTCTCAAATGTGATGATTTGTATATGATACAAATAAATATGCACTTATTTTTTGCACCATTCACTGGAGTAAACCATCACAGGAAAACAATTACATTTGGATGTGCTTTTTTGGGTAATGAGAAGACTGAGTCATTTTTGTTGTTGTTTGAAACTTTTTGAAATGCATGGATGGAAGACATCAGGGGCAATTGTTACTAATCAAGATCCTGCAATGGATAAAGCAATTAAATTGACATTTCCTTGAACATATCATCATCTTTGCATTTGGCATATCCTTAAGAAGGAGAGTAAAAATTAGGTGCAATTGTTCACAGAAAGGAGTTTTATGAGCCATTCTATAGATTAATTTATAGTGCTGAAACTAAAGAAGAATTTGAATCACAATAGAGTGTAATAATGAAAGACAATTGCTTGGAGGAAAATGAGTCGTTAAAATCTATATATACAATTCGTCATGCGTGGGTGCCTGTGTATAGTAAAGGTATATTTTTTGCTAGTATAAGAAGTTCACAACAAAGTGAATCTCAAAACTCATTTTATTCAAGGTATGTCAACAAAAAAATATAACCTTATTGAGTTTATACATACATTTGAGAGAGTTATTAAAAGACAGAGATTGAACGTGGTAAAAGAATCTTATGAAAACTCATATAAAAGCCCCAAATTGGTCACTCCATTCAAGATGGAATGTAAAATGGCAAAGGTTTACACCCGGAAAATGTTTTATTAGTTTCAAGAAGAACTACAATATAGTTTGGTTTGTTGCTCATCTCATTAGAAATTAGATGGGGAGGATGTTGAACAGTATGATGTAACATGTTGTAGCAATAATAAAGAGTTGGTTGCACCTGTTACTTACATAGGATTTGACAGTAGAAGCACATGTAGTTGTCAACTTTTGGAAAGTGAAGGTATTCCATATGGGTATTTTCTGTATAAACTGAGATTGAATGAGGGGGATATTTTTCCAAACTCTATATTATGAAGAGATGGACATTTGAAATTGCAAAGGAAGTTGTTTTTGATTGTGATGGAGTGGAACTCATGGTGATTGCAACAAAGCTTTATTCTCCAATTAGGGAGAATTGCATTGTATATTTGATTGATCGGCAAAAATGCATATTCATCATTTAAGAAATTTGACCTCGCTAAGCAAAAACTTTTAGAGATAGAGAAATTGGTAGCATATGTGGTTAATGATCCACATCATAAAATACAAGTCCAGCATGGAATACAAGTACATCATAGAATACAAGTACATCCACCGGTACAATCAAAGACAAAAAGAAGTGGTAAACGATGGAAGAGTAGTATAGAACTTGCAATGGACCATATGGTCAAAGATAGGTTATGCCATGATTGCAATAAACGGGAGTTGGGTATGATAAGCGCACTTGCCCTGCAATTGTAGCACATCGGTAATATTGCCTACCACAACCCCTGTTTTTATCTTTGTTATATATAATTTACGTGATTATTTGCCATATTTTGTTTTTAAATATGTGGGCAACAAAATATTCCATCTGAAAGTGGTGTCGTCGCATCTATTCAGGGGTGTCTGTCCAGTGATGGCGAATCTGAAAGCACTGATGCTGAACAATTATGATAGCTCCGAATCTGGAAGGACTGTATAATGTTTGTGATTTGTAATTTGTTTCCATGAATTGCTATTGACTTTAATTAAACTTGACAAATTTGTAACTTGTAAGTTTGTACTTTTATTCATCATGTATACTTAAAGTTAAATGAGATGGCTCTCATGTGTTTTGATTCTAATGCGTTGCCGACTTCATCAACATAATTTAAATATTATTAAAATATATAAGAGTCTGATATTTTTTTAAATTTATGGTTTATCGCAAAATTTATTTCTCAACCGTTTACCGAGTTAGGACGCATGATGTCAGAATATTGACTCGAGTAGGGACCGAGTCAAGTTTTAATTGACACGAGTCGATATCGAGTCAATTTTTAGTTAACTTGACTCGATTCAAGACCAAGTCAATTTTTTATTTACTTGACTCGAGTCAAGACAGAGTCAATTTTTAATTTACTTGACTGAGTCGAGACCGAGTCAATTTTTTATTGACTTGACTCGAGTTGAGACCGAGTCAATTTTTTATTTACTTGACTCGAGTCGAGACCGAGTCAATTTTTAATTTACTTGACTTGAGTAGAGACCGAGTCAATTTTTTATTGACTTGACTTGAGTCGATACAGACTCAATTTTTTATTTACTTGACTTGATCAATACCAAATCTAGCTTTCTTTTTACTCTAGTCAAGCCCAACCGCGGCTGTGGACGGTGGCCAGGGTGGCGGCGGCAAGGCGCAATGGAGGGAGGCGGGGGGTGGTGGCGGAGGGTGGTGCCTGGGGGCGGTGGACGGTGCCGGGGATCGTGGGGCTGTGGAAGGGAGCAGGGGCGGTGGCAGGGAGTGGGAGGCAAGTGGTGCATAGCAGGGGCAGTGGCCAACGGGCAGCAGGCGGGGGCAGGTATAACACCCCGTTTCGGCTCACCCGTGAACCGACCTGAAAATGTCACCGGTGACCGAACCATTCACTAATCTACTGGATTCAGTTAAGCCAACCCGGATCTGCCCTCGGCCTCCCAAGTGGAGATGCAAACATGAAATGCATGGATGGGAATAATTGGGTTCTAACAGAGTCCTACATGCATGCCATGATGTGCAATCAAAGACAAAACAAAATAATAAATGAGAAACCAAAAGAAAATATATACTCCAACCAAAAAACATACAGAGTTTCCAATAAAAATGCAATAGGTGCCAACCTGTCCACAACAAGGGTATATAAATATTTTATGAAAATACGATAACAAATAACAATCTACCATGGCATTCAATCATCATTTCATTCGTTTTCACCTGAGCCGAGTCTGAACTCCAAGGCTTCCTACTCATTCACATTGATCTATTCGTTTCATAACAAGCAATTCATTCAAGCAAAAACATCGAAATTATCATTCACGTAGCGATAACACACTATCATTATAGATTACACGCGGCAAGTACATGTATGCGCGGTTCCATGCTGCTCCTTCGCAGTCCCAACAGCTTTCATCGCTCGTATTCCTCACCTACATATATATAGAAAAACCGTAAGTAACGAGTGTTATCGGCCCGAAAAATAACTAATATCAATCTGGCACAGGAGAGCAAACTCTCCTGTTAAATGAAAACCATATACTTCCTCAAGAACTCTCATCAGGGCACATATGGGAGCCGTCGCTATCAGGCTGTCTCCCCAGCTCCAGAGCCCGCTCTTCCTAGCACATGCCCTAACTGAAGGCGTGGCCATCAGTAACCCTCATTCCATCTCTCACCAAAAACGCAAAAACTATATATATATATATATATATATATATATATATATAGGCCTGGGTTGGGATTTATACAATAGGCCCGAAGGCATCGTAACTGTCGGTGGATGATGAGGTGCGTTCGGCGGATGATCTAGTGAATTTCCCACGAATCCAGTTTTCCGGCGGTTCCGGCGAGTGTCGGCGGTTTTTCGGTGGATTCAAGCGGTTTTCCAACGATCATTCTGGACGGGGCAATCATGGGGTCTATCGGCACAAGCTCGACGAGCTTGGTCTGATGGTGGTGTCAAACAGGGTAGCTGGGGCGGCGGCGGCGGCGTGCTCCTATCGGGCTACAGCCGGCCTCAGCGGCGGTCGGGATGATGGGGAAACGTTGGCGATGGCGAGAGGGTGAGACTGGTGGTCACAGGCAGCGACGGTGACGGCGACGGCGGCGGAATCCGGCTCGGAGTGGCGACGGCCGAGGCGGCTACATGGCATCGCGGCTGCGCGCTGGCAGGCGATCAGTGGCTGGGGTCTATCGGGACGGCACGACAACGGCGAGCGGATGACAGGCGGTTGGTTTCGGTGGCGAGGCAGCAGTCAGCAGCAGCGGCGGGGGTTTTGGGAGGAGGAAGTATCGGGAAAGGAGAAAAACACTCCAGTGGCAATTTCATAAAGTATTGACTCGATTCCTACTCGAGTCAAAATAATAACTAATTCGTAATAAATTCTAAAAAATCCAGAAAAAATTGGGAAAAATCTCATAAAATCAAACAAACACAACAACATCTAAATAATATGATCTATAACTAATAGCCCACCCAAACTCGCCTATATCGCGTCTTAATTCGTCATTCGGACCTAAAAATATTCTACGATCAAATAAAAATAACAATCAATACTGCATACCTCCATATACTTGATAACCCATTTTTCATCATCTTTTTGATGTTATCATCGTATACTTGAGCATACATGACCCTCATCACTCATAACTCATCATCTTTTTGACGTTATCATCGTATACTTGAGCATACATGACCCTCATCACTCATAACTCACAGCTGGCCTCAACTCAGCTCGTGGTCCATGAAGCTGACTCGACTCGAACCGACGGTTGAACCGACTGGTTTGCTCCCGTAAAAGTCTGACTCGAGTCACGGTTTTTATAGCAGGGGTGGGATGGGGGCAAGTCCGCGGTGGCAGGGGCTGGTGGGCTGAGCAGGGGGCCGCGTCTGACTCGAGTCACGGTTTTTATAGCAGGGGTGGGATGGGGGCAGGTCCGCGATGGCAGGGGCTGGTGGGCTGAGCAGGGGGCCGTGTGGAGGTGGCGGATGGTCCGCAGCAGGGGTGGGGGCGGTGGCAGGGGCGGCAGGTTGTCGACCAGCCAAACAAGGTGGGGGGGGGCTTTGGCAGGGCTGTTGGATCAGATCCAATGGCCCTTATGAGGCAGCGTATGATGCACTGCCAAAGTGGGCAGCGCATCATCCAATTTTGGTGTGTGTGTGTGTGTATATACATATATTATTATTTTGACAGGTTGACCCTATTACACTTTTAGGGAAACTCTGCCCATTTTAATTTAAAATTTTTTATTATTTATCGTAATTAAAGTGATTTTGAGTGTGATCATTTGTCATAACATTCACGTAAAATCATGCTAGATTTCAAGCATTTCTTACATGCATGATAAAATTTATCTTCCATCTTAAGACACCAAGAGTAGATCCATTCGGGTTAGGTTTGGGTTGATTGACTTAATCGGGTGACCCATAACATTCTGGTTGGGTTTGCGAGTGAACAAGATTTGGGGTGTTAAGTGTTATCAAATTGGTTGATAAATGACATGATGCCCACACAATTGAAAACTGTTCAATCAAAGCTAAAGAATCTCAAATTGATCTTTAGTAATGATTAATTGGGGAACGTTTAAACTAAAATGATGGTATCTCTTTGAACACTTCGAAAACTGTATCAGTAGATATTTTGGGTATCTGTCATGCAAAATTAGGACAAAATTGAAGTGAGAGATTACCAAATAGAAATCGCACCTTTGGAAATGTACAGTGAGATGCATGGTGTTTGGATAAGATTTGGCATATTGTTTGGCATCTGAATGAAGCCCAAATACGTGCTTTAGAAAAGAAACCCTAGGATGCTTGAATAGGTCTTCACTGAAATTCACTGCCGACAATCACACCACCACTAGAGTAGATAGAAGGCTTTTGTTCCTGATCAAGCTAGCCACTTATTATTGCTGCCATTGCCAAGGAAGGTGCCTGTAACAACCCGACTCTAGATCAAACTAATGGGCCTAAGTTATATCTTCAACAGTGGTTAACAAATTTAAAGATCTTTAAATGCATCTTCACTTATATATTTGATCTTACCTCAGTAGATATTAGATGTTAAATTATTTCCTCGGATATTATATTCTACCCATCTTTTAGAAAATTTTGTCTTCAAAATTTCTTTTGTAGGCTTTTTGAGGTACTTCTATCCCACCATTCTTGAAGAAATTTTGTTCACAAATTCTTTTTCCTATCCAATATAGTCCTGAGTTAGCTCTGATACCACTTTTAATAACCTAGTTCAAATGTAAATTGATGGGCCTAAGTTATCTCTTCAAAAGTTGTTACCAAGGTAAAGATCTTTAAACACCCCCCACTTATATATTGGATCTTACCTCATATATGTTAAATGTTCAACTATGTCTTGGGATATTACATTGTCAATACCGCCAATTTAAGGAAAGAATTTTCAGTGCCGAACAAGAAATCTTCACTAAAAGTTGATCAAACATGTTTTGATCAAATTGTGTTTCGGTAACCCTCTTGGAGACTCTACTTGTGAATTTCAATTTGACTACTACATCTTTGAAGTTCGGCTTGCAGTTTGGATAGAAATATGTTGGTGTTTGTTGCCAATTGTTTGGAAAAGATGGGTTTTATCTTGCCTTTTACTTTGGTATGCATGATGGCTTTAGGAAGAAGCACCGGATGGGGAGAAGGGACTTGAACCTCTCAGACAAAAGTGAGAAAATCAAAAGAAAAATTTGGAAGATTACCTATGGAAAGGACCAATTCACTTTCCTTGATAGTTTCACCACTCGAACAGCCATTAGGGAGCAACATGTAGACATTGATGGCATTTTTCGAAATGTGGAAGGATTCCTTGCTTGTTTGGAAGCTCAAGAGTGGTCTTAGCTTTCTAAAATCTAGAAACCAAGGTCTCAATGGTGTTGATCAACAAGTTCTACTTCACCATGGAAAGGTTTGGACTTACCTAAGTGCGAGGAAGGGTTGATGAAAGGATCTTTCAACTCTCTGCCTATGACATTACCGAATAACATGGTGTGTGAATGAAGGAGACTCCACCTACTTCAAAAATATTGTTCAAAGAATAAATTCCGAAAAGTTAATTGCAAGGATCTATTTTGAAGACGGAAGTGAAATATAGGAATCCTGTAAAAGCCAAAGACCTAACTCCCTTAGCCTTCTTATGGTGGCAAATCATGATTACCAACATTCTACATTAAGGAGGACATTTCAGAGACATAAGTGGTTTCGACATCTATATTTTGTGGATGATTGTGTCTTACCCAAGGATAAACTTACCTATCCTTATCCTAAACCATACGTTTAGAAGCCGGAATCAAGGAAGAACAAACTTCCCCTATGTCCGGATGTTGACATCTTTGTTCTTTAAGAAATGGAGTCATTTGGAGCACTTTTGTGGAAATGAAAATGTCTGAGCCATCAACTATGATTCGGTGGAAATAAAATTGAAGAACCGAAGTCATAAGAAGCAAAAAGTGCTAAGATCATCTCCTGAAGAAGAAGAAGAGTATGAATATATTGATAATCTTGAACTCTCTCAGATGGTGAACAACCCATGGAGGAGATACCTCATCATGTTGAAGCATTGTCGGCCAACCCCTTTTGTCAACAAGCTCCAAATGAGGAAGATTATCTTGTAGCTCATTTTGCAAGGTTAAACAAAATGTGTAAACAACTGAAGGGGGACTAACCGAAATGCAATAGAAGCAAGAGAGGTACACAAGAGGCACAAGTAATTTATATATGTTTCCTCTTGACCCTTATATGTTCCATTACCGTGGAGGAGAAGCACATCGAGTGGAGGACGAGGAGGACATCCTAGATGAGAATGAGAGTTTGTAAGTTTTCTTCTTCTTTTTCTATATACTTATAGTCTTTTTGAGATGACAAAAGGGGAGAGTGAAGAGCGCTTGTGTGAGGGGATGCCTCGATGTAGGGGAAGTGAGTTTCGGCTATGTATGTTTTTGAGAGTTAGTCATCTCATGGACCAAACGTGTAATGTTTTGCTTATGATAAATGAAAATTACTAACCATGCATTTAGGATTGCCAATGACTTATTGGCCTATAAATTATGAAGCATGACATGAGATTATATCTCATACTCATTGCGTAGTCTTCTATTAAATATCACACACTTGGCTATTGGCTTTCTCCAAGTTGTATTGAGGAGCTTGAACCTTTAAGACTATTGAAGGTTTGAGAAATATGACAAGGGTGTAAAGCTTCATGAGGTTTGGCTAACATAACTACTTTGGATCTATGATACATGTAAATGATTCAATCAATGTAAAAATGGAAAGAAGTGTTGTCATCATAAAAAATGGGGAGATTATTAGAACCTAGGTTTTTATAATAAAACACTTTAAGAGCATTCAAGAAAAAACACTTATGATCTTGTGGATGAAATTCAAGTTTTGGAGAACATAAAATTCCCAGCAATAAAGTTTGGAAGATGTTTCAGAACAGCAATCAGCTAGCAATCAAACTAAGGCACAAATCAATTGGTAAATTAAACGATTAGATAGCATTCAGAAGAACAATCGACTACCAAACATCGAAATTTAGGTTTTGTGGGAGTGATCATTAACCATGGGGGATCGCAATTTGGATGTGGACATGGGCAACATCGCTTAAGGAAATCAGAAAGACTACGGATGGTCATTTAGGCATGGGATTTGGAAGCTCTCAGATTGATCGGTAGAAGTATTCAGCAGCCGAACGATTATAGACAATAAAATGTGTTTATTGGCTGAACTTGGTTGAAAGTACCAAAAGTCAACTTACTTTTCAGATCAACGGTTCAGATTATTCACCTTCAGCTATAAATAATAAAAGGTTTAAATAAATGAGTCAATAGTGAATGAAGTGGATGTTGTGAGCAAATCGATACAACAAAATCAAGAGAAATTCAAAGTGTGCTAGAGCTTAGAAATTGACTATTGTGTAGAAGCTACTTTTAGTTTTGTAAGAAGAAAACAAGGTATGATCTTTGTGAGGAAAAACTTGTAAACTCCAAGGGGGTTTGGAATGCGAGAGAGCCTACACCCTTCGATGTAGATCGTGCAAGAAGATCCTAGCTTTAGATGGCTTGGCTCTAAAGTGTTGGAGTGTTGCTCCTAGGTACAAGAGTGATGCTGGTTGTCTTAGGCTTGGTGGAAAGATATTGTAATAAGCTAGGGTCTAAGCACTAGTTTGAATCACTACTCATAGTAGGATACATGGGCATACTAATTTGTGTGTTAGTATAATTTTTCATGAGTCACTACCCGCAATATGACCTAGTGTCCGAGCAGTGGTTTGAGTGCTAGGGAACTAATACAAGAAAACAGGAGAAGATGACGAATAAGCGTCTAGATGCCAATGTGCTCATTGTTTGGATGCTAGTTCAATTTCCACATCGAGGCTTGTTTTTTTTTGGAAATATACTAGTGTCGAGATGCTCTATTTGACTGATGGGGCACTAAAGTACATGTCAATGATCATGTAAGTCATGATGTTTGAGTGCCCGGGCACTCAGAAATCGACTTTGCAAATTAATTTTATTTTCATGTTTCCACTTGGGGTATGAATCTAAATAAAGAGAGGACTATAAATACTCATAGAATTAAAAGACATTTAAAGATACTTTTCGACAATTTATGTAAAACCTAGCCCATATGTCTGATGGTTTTAGTATCGGTTTAATCTTGACCTGGATCGAATTGCTTTTGTCTAGCCCTTTCTGTCGTTTATGCATATATATGTATGGTATGCTATGCTATGTCTAAGCCAAGGCCTTAGTCTCTCTCAATGCCTAGTGCCTCCCGATTGGATACTACGTTGCCCCAACTTTTATTTTTTGTTTTGTTGAGTCAAGCCGCAGTTACACATTAGGACTGTGTCCCTTGCATGTTTAGTGTGCATTGCATTCTTTGGAACCCGTTTCGGTCGTTCATATCTGTAAAACCCCAAAAAAATAATTAGGTTATTCTATTTAGGGTTTTGTAAATCTTAAGAACGAACCATAAATAATATTTAATTAAATTAAATCTTAAGAATCAATATCATAAATTATCAATTATAACTTTTAGAGTGCCGATACAATGATATTTATGGATAATTGCTTTAACTCAATAGTCAGTTCTTTTGACTTTTCATTATCACACAAATGGCTAGTATAATTATGTGTAATTACATTTTTTTATAAAATTTAATGTACTAACTTCTTGAATTACACACATATTCTTCTATATAAAGGAGAATTTTGTTAATGTTAAATAAAACATCATCTTGATAATTTGTGAACACATTTGACTCATAAAGGGAAAGCTTTAAAGAAGTTTCATTCATATTAGGATCGTGTGTCATAGTTGCGAGTGCCTCATCACAATTTCAAGTCCGTAAAATTACTCAAAATGTTATATATTCCTATTTGGGAATCTTGGTCAGCCTGAGCCCACATTCGACCACTATCCGCCGAGCACAATCGGGGCCAAAGAATTGGCTCATTCCGACACAAGGTAGCACTCTTAAAAATTACCATGTGGGAGTCTTGGACGGCCTGAACTCACATTCAACTACCATGTGCCGAGCGCAACCGAGGTCAAAGAATTGGCCCAACCCGACACAAGGCAACACCCTTAAAAATTACTATGTGGGAGTCTTGGTCGGCCTAAGCTCACATTCAACCACCATACGCCGAGCGCAACCTGCGTCAAAGAATTAACTCAGTCCGACAAACGGAACCAGTCTTAAAATTCTTTGAAAGATTAAATTTCTGCCCCCATGCCGAAAGGGGTGATAGGGCACAGTGGCGCAAAATGGCTCATTAAGCACTTGTGACACTGAGAGGGTGAGTCAATGATAAATATCAGTAACTACAGGCCGAGGGCCACGTAGCGTGTATGCGCATACATGGGATTGTAACTAGATGGACGACCACCCTCCCAACATATTAAGAGCTCAACATAGGCTCATAATCACTAAAAGTCAAATTAATGATGTTGTGGAATATATTAACTTGTTTCTTGTAAATATATGACTTACTGTATTTATCACTAACGCAGGATTGCCTCCGTTGGTATGAGCATGGAAGGATGGGTAGAGTAAGGACAACTGGAGGATTCTGTTATTGGACTATTCTTTTTGCTAGTTCTTTGCATGGCAGTGGGATTTTGGTTCGGTTCATGGGGCTTAGATTATTTTGAGCATTTATTATATTATATTTTATGTCATGGTTTTTAAAATCTTGAAAATTAATAGAAAAATTATTTTATGAGATATTTAGTTTCATATAATAACACTTGGCCCGTAGCTCAGAACGAGTGGGTTATTACAATATCCCCTGCAGGACCCATGACATAGTTTTTGAGGTTATTCCCGACCACCCTATAGTGAAAACTTTAGGTGTGTAGTTTTTGCGCTGAGAGCAAAGACACTATGCCAAGCCTTTGTGCCCAAAGCTCAAAGATACTCATTCAAAGCTTTGTGTCCAGAGCTCAAAGGCGCTCGGCCAACGCCCTTGTGCCCAGACCAGTTTAATTGCATGCAGTTCACTATTACATGTTTGGGCAACTGACCAAACTATGGTCTGCCAGAGGTTGGCGCAAAGGCACCCAGCTAGCGCCCTTGCGTTGGGAGCAATTTCAAAACCACTCTTTTCACTTCTTTTCTCACTTTCTTCTCTGTCCTCCACCCACTTCCTTCTCTTCTCCATTTCCTCCACCACCCTCCTAGCCCTTTTCTAGCCTTCTCCAAGCTTGCCTAACCCCTCGGAGTGGAAGATTTTTGGGTAGGATGCCCAAAAGATCTCCTCCTAGCCCTTGGAGCAGTAAAACTTCTTCCTCCCCTCCCCCCTTTCCGACGTTTGATGTTTTGTATGCATGCTTTTGTGATTTGTTTGTATTTTTGGATGTTTTATATGTGTAGCTCTCTTAGGAGAATTGAGAGCCTAGTTTGAGCTCCATCAAGGTTGTATAAACATAGTTATGATTATTTTTCCTCTACATGTTAGATCCATGAACATTCAAGGTACATCTATATATATCTCATGATGTAGGTGGTATTTTTGTATGGTCTCTATTTCATATAACTACTGGCATGTAGATTGATAAGTTTCATGTAAATGGTATTATGTGATTAAGTCATTTCGAGCATGTATAGGTGCTAAACTTGGTGAAATATGACAACTTTCCTATTTCCATTAACATAGCCGCCCGTTGCTCTAATTTTTCCAGTGTTTTTTCATTATTTTTATGCAATATTTTACATGTCTAGGGTTGCATTTTAGCTAAATGATACTAAAATATCAGCCTAAATGAACATCACTAAGAGCATAAACATAACACCAAAAATTAGAATATACTTGGTGTGATGTGTGATTATTGTGGCATGATATGTGTTTGTGCAATTATTTGAGTAAGTTAAAAGATTCAATAAAATGTATAAAAAACATATAAGGATTCACTAAATGTGTACATGAAGCTCAATAAATTTGAGACTATTTTGTTATCATTTATGTAGTTAATAAAATCGCTTACTTTGAGCAAATAGGAATACATGGTAAAACCCTAGTTCCATAATTCAAATTGTAAAATACCAAACCCTAATCATTTGGTAATAAATCTAAAATTTCACCTAGACCTTAAGGTAGGTTCCTAATTGATCACCCTAAAATTTGGAAGCCATTGGATGTGTCCCAAACCGATATGGTCGGATCCGTCCTAAGCAGCTCCATAAATTTCACTATCAATACCTCATCTTCCTAAATTTCCTCAGGTTAGGGTACGTAAGTTTTGGTCTGATATTTTAGAGGATTATAGTTTAAAGTGTTGGCTAGCATCTCCCATTTACTCAAGTCCATTTGGAGTCTCAAAGCCATGAATAAATCCTAAAAAGTATGGTGTGCGACCGAGGAACACTATCCTAGAAGTGATTATTTAGGGTTAAGTCTTTTGTGATAATTCAATAATCATACCAAAAATATTCCAAAGCAAATTAAGTTAGTTAATGATAATTAAAGAATAATTAAGTAAGCTAAATAAGTTAATTATGTTTCTCAGCTTGTTTGTACATGTGTAGAGGCTTTGCCTCGTTTTGCATGCCAATTTGATTAGTGTGTAATTTGGATTCATCTCATAATTAGGATGCGCGAAGTGAGCTCACCGAGTTAGAATGAGGAGCTTTACTCATCAAGTCTATAAGACTCACTTTTGTTGGGCTCTCTGCTTGTCTCTATCATAACCTTGTCTTAAGATTGTCGGATGGAGTTGTGGCATTTTATCGAATCCCACTAACTTCAAGCCCTTTAAATGATTCTTTTCTATAATTTAATAAAACTTGAAGGTTGAAATACCTTGATAGTTTTCAAACTTAAGATCTAGAAACCATATGATCTAAGCCCGTACCTAGGCCCCTATATGTACATGTATGTGTGACAGGTTTTTGATATGTGCTTCTTTGTATGCTCTTGCTAGTAGTAAAATTTAACATAAACATGTTACCATATGAAGGTGCACTAATACAAAAAAGCTAACTACAATTACTCAAGTGTTTAGATCCCCACAATTCTTAGAGCCATATAAAGATCGCACATATGGATTAAGTGCAGAAGTGATAAATAAACAATTAAGAGCAAAATGACATAAATAATAAATTTGCAAGGAAAATAATATGAACCCAATAGCTTGGTCTGTGTAAGACACAACAAGTTCAATTCCAAGTTTGCTACTAGTGTTGGAGAACAAATCAAAACTATACAAGTAGCAAACTTCCCAATTTGCGACCAAGGTTAAACTCAAGGAAGTTAGGAGGTGTATAAACAAGTGTACAATTAAATAAGTAAAAGCACACAATTGGAGAGAAGGGAGAGAGGAAACAAACAATTTTTTTAAGATGTTCCCAATTTAGTATGTCCTTTCTTCTAGCTCACCAAGTCCTTTTAGTGAGTAGGTCTTCGCATCCACTAGGCAAACTACTTGTACCCTTACATGCAACCAAGCTTAGGACTCCTTCATGAGCACTCCACAAGTGCCGAGGAAACTTGCGCTCCAAACACTTAGGGTGCCTCCAACAAACCATCCTCCACAAGCACTAAGTGCCAAGGATCCTAACTCAATCAAGCCTCAAACACCCTTCAGACTTCACACGTATGGAGACTATACCTTTCTCCAAGCTCTTTCTTTCATCAAGCAAGAAGCTTCGCACACCTATTCCCAACCTAGGGAGTTTACAAAGTGATTCTCATTACAATTAAACTCTCCTTAATACAAAAATCATACTTAAAACACAAGCTAATAAGCGCCCCTTCCTAACTCAAGCTTGTTTCTCTAATTTGGTCTAAGTGAGTATCAAATCCACTATAGGCTCAAGAGGGTAACAAGAGGATTTTCAAATCACTCCCCCAAATGCCCTAGTTAAAGGCTGTCATAGGATCTCCAAGAAATACAACCATTTGGCTTCAAACCCCCTTTCTTGTCTTTATCCAACAACTACTTTTTGATGAAAATCCAGATCATTCAACTGCTAAGCAATCTATCAATCGTCAACCAAGCGATCACTTAATCGTATCCACATCAGATTCTTTAGCTTCGGTTGCCAAATACACAACCAAACATTTGACAGAACATCTTCCCGAGCTTCACTGATTCTATTGTGAGCTTCCAAACTACACAATCAATTTCTAGAGTCTCACCGAAGGTCTCTTACGCTGACAAACGTGTGACCAAATGTCTAACCAAACTTTGACTTCACTAATTCCTTGGAGTTCGGTAGCAAAATGCCTAACTAAAACCTTGACCAAATGCAGTTTCTTCTCAGCTTTCTTCCTAGTCCATTGTCTTCGGTTGAATTGTTAAACACTTCAACATTCATCTTCATTTTTGTTGTGATGTTTTCCCTTTTGGTTGCTTGGTTTGTATGGCTTACACTTAGAGAGTTTAAGTGTTGTTGAGTCTTTCGGGCTTGCACGTGGTGTCATTGTGTGTTCTGATATAATATGTAAGATTATGTTGTGTGGTCTTTAAGTCGCTCCAACCTATGCTTGATGTTTGAGATTTCCTTTATGTGTACTAAGGTACCATTCTACTAGTTTTGATATTATAAATAGTTACTTTTAGACAAATAATTTAACTTATTTTACTACTAATGAATAACTTTCTAAATTACATCATGATTCGATTCATATCCCGGCTAAATTAGGGTATTACAATTTAAAAGAGCCTAATCAAGGTTTTAAGAATTTCTAGGCGAATTAAGGAAGCAATTGAAGCTTCAAGGAAAGTCAATGATATTTCTACGTCATTGACAATCTAACTAATAAGAGTATGGTCGCCTTCTTTTCTTTATTTTTATTTCTATCTCATATTCAATGATATAGCATATACTAGAGAGTGGATAGATCTTAAACTAAAGACTTTATATTTTATATTATCAAAAAATTATATTATTATTTATCTATGAAAGTTGTATTTTGTTGTATTTACTTTTTTATTTATTTGATTAATTATTGAATCATTGTGAAGTTTCAAATAGATTAACTATGTTTATTATTGAATAATACACTAATTATACTTTGTCTGTAAAAGATCTATAAAACACCATCATAAGTTAAATACGATTAATTTGAATAGAAGTAGTAAGATGTTTATGTAATCCATTTAAACCTTAGTCTAAAAAATAGGTTCCAATGTAATATAAAGAAACTGAAATAAATATAGATATTTGAAGTTAGTAATTTTAAAAACAATTAATTGACTTGAAAATAATAATTAAATAATAAAAATTTTACTGTCTCAAAGATTACTTATTAAATTTCTTATTTATAAATATCATAACAACGATTTAAGTAAAATCAAATCTCTAACATATGAGAAATCACAACCTTCGATTAGATCTTATTTTCTTTTGACCTTTTTTAAATTAAAACTCCTACAAAATCATTTTCTTCTACTTTTAGATAATTTAATTAAAAGATCTAGTTGAGTGAATTCCCTATCCAACTATACTTGACTCATTCATGCACCTGCTAATTACAATAAATTTGATATCACATACCAAAAAAATTTTGCCCTAAGCATTTACAACACATTCACAACACTACCAACAGGTTTATATAGATGTAAACTTAACTAGTGTATGCCATAATTTTGCTGGGGCCCTTGAGTTAGAACAATGCTGAGCATTTTTTTAGCATACCACTGGATACATAATTACTACTAACCTATTTAGAACACCAGTGTCTGCTCATCATAAATAGCCATGGGGAGGGCAAAACCAAACAGTTTTCAGGCAAATGATTGAAGAGTAGGCAATACATCAAATGGTCATTTCGCCCTTACATTTTTATGTATATTTCGGTAGTAACTCCAATCCATCATTTCTTTGCGCTAGAGAAGTTGCGCTTACCATAAGTGTGAGGTCTCACACTTTCCAGATCATCAACAGAGGCCCTTCCCTGCTTATTAAATCGAGAAGTTGTTCTCTCTTGCCTCTGTGGCTCTTCTGTGGAAGGAAGAGCCCATCCTCGCGAGCCTTGCCCATTCTGCCAACTACTGCTTTCTCCCACGCCTGCAGGCCAACAATAGAAATGAGAAGGGATTCAAATCAATATACCACATTCGAAGCAACACATAGAAATTCACGCCCGATAAACTCCAGTGAGTTAGGGGTGTTGCACCAAATGTCTTTGATTCTACTGTATAGCACATATAGATATAAAAGAAAACTAACCATGATGATTCATATTGAATCCCTCCATGCCCAGCAAGCGTTTCTTCGCATTCCCTTCCCATGCTCTCTCAAAAACATCAAGTTCACCTGTCAAAAATAAAATTTCCAAACTTGTCTTTAGAATCGGTTGCAAGATAATTTGTACCAGCAATATTTATGGAATAAAAAACGTACCCTCATTCAAATTATGCAGAGTCTGCATTGTGTCAACCCTACCATCTGTATTCAGTTTCCTCAAAACAGAATGACCCTGAAAACAAGTAATCACATAAAAATAATGACAAACAAGTCATAACACAAAATGACTTTTATGACAAGTCATAAAACGTCATATTGTAGGATAAGGATTATGCTCCTAGGTGTCTTCTTGGAGATTTAGAAGCTGATGTATTTTGGATAATCAGATCAGGAAACAACTTCACCCATATGCTTGTTAGAAAATAGGCAAAAACTGGTATGTACTTTGCAAGCTACTCCTTTCAAATTGCTTTGCTATAAATGTATGCAGCTACAGAACATGCAAGTCCCTGTCAAACAAATAAATGGAGCAGATCATTCCACAAACCTTATCACCAATTCCCCTAGAAATCCTGTGACTTGCTCTGCCTGAAGTTGAATCAGCTTCTTTATTCTCTTCAAGGAGCACCTACAATGCCAAACAATGCACAGATAGGACACCGTAGTAGCAACATGTGTCCTCATTCAATAAAAAAATAAAACTAAAATAAAAAACTCACCCCATCACCTCCCACCCTCCTAGTGGTAGAAGATGTATAATATGCTCCATTTGCCCCACCATATGTCACAGTCGAACTTTGAAAACTGAAAGTCTGTGCCTGTGGATTTACTCTATTCATATTACTGTAATCCCTCTGGAACTGAATCTGCTTGCTCCTATCTACATAACAACAATCGTAAAGAAAACCAATAAACACATATCTGCAATGTTCGCCAAAAAGAAGCAAGAAATCTGCATATCTAATATTGCTGAGAAACCGGTCTTATGCCACAAGAAAGCCCACTATTTAGAAAAAAGATATAAAATACTATCTAATAGCAAATTAAAATATACAAACTTATGGAATGACACATAAAGATACCAAGTCTTATTAAATAACACAATTGGATAATATCCTATTAGATTGCTTAACAAGATACAATGACATCAGATATTACAGTAAGATATACCAAAACATATAAATAGTTATTTAATTAATGTGTACTGTTATTACTTTAAACTATGAATAGCAAATGTAATTATATAAACAATTTCCTCAAATATTCTATATATATTAGGACATATATCTGACAAAGCTCAGAGACAAGCGTTATTGAATATTTCCCAAAAAGCCAGCAGGAGGTATGCTACATATCTTATCTTGGGATTGGGGACTAAGAATTTCAGAGCTGATATATGTATACCTAATATCGCTAATAAGCAGTCTTATGCTGCAAGAAGGTCCGCAATATTGATAAAAAAATAAGAAATTTTATCTAATAGTCAATTAAGACATATTACCTTAATGAATCACACATTAAGATCCTAAGCCTCGTCAAAAATATAATTCAGCATATATCCAATTAGATAACTTAGTCACATACAATGACATTTGATGCATCAATTAGATAATCACACAATATATAAAATAGTTACTTAATCAGTATGCGTTGTAAGATTTTATCTAATAGCAAATTAAGATATAATACCTTATGGAATCACACATGAAAATATGTCTTATTAGATAACACAATTCAGTAGTAAGATATAACGGCATTAGATATTGCACTAAGATACACCACAACATATAACAATTCAATAACTATGTCATATTACATAGTTATTTATTCAGTATGCCTTTTGTAATTACTTTAAACTAGGAGTTGTATATGTAATTTTTTTCTACAAAAAGAAAATTTCCTTCAATACTCTAATATATCTTGGGAAATATGCCCGACATATATCCAATTAGATAAATAAAGTAAGATATATATAATGACATTCAATAATGCAATAATATATACCACAACATATAGAACAGTTATTTAGTCAATATGCATTTTTTATATAATAGCACTGGAAGAAATTTCCACCACGTTTCCTCTCACAAAAATGAAGCCCTGAGAGTAATTCTAGGAATTTACAGCTCTCTCCAAACTGATTAATATAAGGAGAGTTTTTATTGCTGCTTTTCACTGAAAAGACAACATTCAGAGGTTGATGAATTTTGAATAGTGGAGGCTTTTCCTCCCCGTTGAAGAAGCCCAAGGAGAGGGAATTTTTTCAACTGATGCATGAGAGGAAAAAGCAAACTTTAATTAGATTTGGCTGTATATACCTCTTAAAATTGGGAAGATCTTTATGAATAATCTATTAGAATTTCGTTGGTTAAATTTTCTGCAATTAATCTAAAGGTTTTATCCCTGTGAGACTAAATGTGGTGAAAAAATTATTCCTTCATATAAATAGCATTGAAAAAAATTTTCATGACAGTCTCTATCATAAGAAAAGATAAATGATATTGATTATAGGAGGATTAAACATTTAGATTCTAACAATATATTCATAAAAGATCTCCTTTAGGATAATAGAAATAACCAAATCAAATTAAAGATCTCCTCATTATTCTCGTGTGTTCCCTTCTTTTGCGTTGAAGGATTATCTCCCCTTCTCAGTCTTCTTCTTCCCAAAAAATGAAGCACCCATTATGGAAGACTACAATCAAGCAAAGTTCATGCATTGTCTCTTTCAAACAAGACAGCCCTCTCAAATAGTCGGTTTCTCAATGAGAGAGCCGCGACGCAAAAATTTTCTCTTCCATATTAATCCCCCGCACATTCAAATGTAATCATATGGATCCTAAATCCATGCCTTTTAGGTAGTTTGGGGAAGAAACGCATTTTGTTATTTCTTCCAACTAAAAACTATGTTCAACATATGTCATATATCTAGAAGAACTAACCATCTAACACAATAGCTATATCCAACATTGCAAAAGTAAAAAAGTTGTAATTTTTTTCAACCCGGGAAATAAAAAAACAACCACGTTCTTATAATTTAGAGCAATTATGTGGTCATAAAAAGGTATGTGGCAGGTTTTCCCCACTCCTGATCGACAAACCATGCCATTACAACTCACATCGGAATCCTTACTAAAAATTAAAAAGAAAATTAAAACAGATAAAAAGAAAAGTAAAGAAAAGGTAAACCATAAGAGTTAACACCACCTCCAACTTCATCTTCATCATCGGGATGTTGAACCCAGGGCTCATCGCTGGACCTGGAATCCTTCCTGGGCCGCTTACTCTGCTCCCAATCCCCGCCATTTCTCTCTTCCTCATCATCAGAACCATCAATCTCTTCAATGATCGGCCCTCTCGACTGGTTCTGCGGCCGTGGGGCAGGCCAATGAACTCTATGATCAAACATGCCCGGGCCAAGCAGGCTGCCCAAAGAGCGATCGAAGAAGGGGTCCTGGGTGAACATGCCACCGAAGGGCGGGCGAGCGAAGGGGTCCTGGTTGAACATGCCACCGAAGGGCGGGCGAGCAAAGAAGGGGTCCTGGTTGAACATGCCACCGAAGGGCGGGCGAGCAAAGAAGGGGTCGTCGTCAGAAGGGTTCCGTCCTCCGAAGAGGCTCGAGAGCAGGTGCTCATGATCAAAGAATCGGAAGGGTCTTCGTCGCCCCCCGCCTCCCCTCTCCATGCCCTTTTTTTTCTTTTTTTCCAATCGACCTAATCGACGCCTTCTATCACAATATATCATAAGTAAACGTATTTTAATATTTTCTATCACGACCAAAATTTTAAATGTATACTAGCCACGTCTCAAATTCACATTTCGCACGCATTTAGGAATATTTTATTCATAATATTTATTTTATTAATATAAATATTCTTAATTTAATTATAATTTTTTATTTTATATAATGAATGGCATTTTATTTTTTTAAATATTCATAATAAAAAAATATAAAATATATATATTTTACTTTTAATGAAATATGATAATTTCAAATAAAATTTCGAACATTTTAAAAAAATTTTATGGCTTAAAATTTAATTTTCATTTTAATTGTCCAAAATTCAATAAAAATATTTTTTTTGCTTTTTTAGCTCATTAATAATATAGTTTTATATTCTATTTAATATTTATTAGTTAATTTTTTATTTTTATTTATAAGGTTAGTAAAAAATTATAAGTTTTATTTATTATATATTTTAGTATTTGTAAAAATAAATTTTATAGGTATATTTGTTATTATTTAAAAAATGATAGAATTCAGAGATAATTGATATAAAAATTTTAAAAACGGCTATTTTTTATATAATGTTGTAATCTTAGTAATTTTTGAAAGAAAACTTTAAAATATAGCCTTTTGTAATATTTTCCCTTAATCAACTTAAGATTTTATCGATCTCCACCAAAAGAATCTAAAGATCCATTCTAGCTTTTATTAAACAAAAAATTCAAGATTAAAAAAACACAAACAAAAATTATCGAGAACACACCACAAAAAATGTAGGGGGAATTTGAGATGAAAATCAATCAAAGGTGGGAGATGATAAAAAATGACAATTAGGGCTTGAGAAATCGGCAACGTATTTTTATTTACTATTTTCTTTGTTTTATAGGATGATCTTAACCTCATGTTCTACACTGGACATCCGTATCACTTCCAACAAATTGGGGTTCAGGCGAAAAGAAGGGGAAATTTTTATCTACGCCCAAACACTACGCCTACCAATACACAATAATAATAAGTTGACCGAGGTATAAACCAATCATTTTGGACAGTTTAGCATGAGAAAGGGGTGGAGATCGTAAGTGGGTGTTAACTTGCCATTAGTGTGTTAATAAAGGTATGGGTGTCTAGCAAATGGAGGTGTTAATGTATTTCAGTATATGAAGGCCTTTACAAAATCTTTCTGAATAATGAAAAATCATTTCTCCTTAATTGATTCGCGATTATAAATAGTTATCGAAGCTATCAATTTACCTATAGTTCAAATTAAATAGAATAAAAATAGTGAATACCTTATTTATTATATTAAAAAAATTAAAATTTTGGTTAATTTAAGTGAACTAACTTTAAATATAAATGATAATGAGAAGGCTCTACGATAATTGATTTAATTAAATATTATTTAATTATTTTATATATAATTATAAAACTCATTTCTACCTCAACATTGATTATAAAACTTTTAATTATTAAAGCATCAATTTAATAAATTTTCTTAAATAGATTATTTATTTACTAATTTCATAATTTTTAATAATTAATTTATATAGTTTAGTTGGTTGGAACATTTTATATTTTGTGAAAGAGAGTACTTTAGAACAACTTAATAAAATTGGGTATATGACATAATTAGTTGGAAGCTTAATAAAATTGGATATATGACATAATTAGTTGGAAGCTTAATAAAATTGGGTATATGACATAATTAATAGCTTAATAATGATAAAAACTTTTAAAATGGTAAATAGTTATTGTAACGCTAATGGAACCACTTACATCCTCGTACCTTTTAATGGTAAAAATATTAATAAAATGATTAGTACACTCATTTATAGCTACTGTGTCTTATATTCAATATATTGCTAGGTAACAAATAATATGAAATTCCATTATTTTAATAATATTTCCCAAGTCTTATAATTCGTCCCAAGTTCAATATTTCTGTGTGAAACAAATATATAAATTATCTTTATTCTTTGGATAGCTGTCATGCCCTCGACTCACAAACCCAAAGCTGATAGTTGAGTGGCTGATTCGAACTCCTCAATGCCTAAGATATTTTCAATAGATCATTTGATTAGCATAAAAGAAATATAATGCACTTAAATATTACTTTGGCTAATGCAGTTAAATATATTACATGTATTTGCGTTCAAAATAATGATAATTACCTTTTTCCAGCTCCACAATAATGATAGAATAATAATAATATTTACCTCTAAGTGAGTCTTTCATGTCAAAATAAAAATTCCCATTTTTCTTGCCTTATAACAAAAGCAAAAATAGGAAAGTTTTTTTCACAAAGGAAATAAGTTTGGAGGTAATCAATGAGCTTTTTGTGCTCGACTTGGATGTAAGAATGATTAATTTATAAACAAAACATATTAAATCAACAATACCTTTTAGATAAAATAGATTGAATAGAACCATATTTCGTAATGTTAACTATTTAAATAGTTTTTGGTATTTTCATCTCTTTTATAATAACTAAGTGGACACCCAAAAATATAAAAGAATTGTTATTTTACTACAAAATTTCACAGCACCCCAGTTAGATGCTAAGCGGAAATATTTTCAATTATGTAGTAATATTATATTATTAAAAAATTACAAAACAAGGGGAAGATAACTACTAATTAAAATAGAACAAGGGTTGCAAATAAAAGAGCTTTTACCCATAAAAGGGAGAATATATTGTATAATATTTTATGCTCTACTAGTGATTTCCATGTGGGTGAAAAATCATGCCTAATTACCAAAAAAGGGAGCAAATATGAAATGTTTAAAATATCCTTGCTAAAAAATTGAACAAACTCAACCCAAAAAAATTTTTGTATTTTTTATGCAAGGCAACCATTAGCCACCCAATCTTGGGCTAGCCACATCCAGCCACCCTTAGCGATAGGGTGAACAAATCGTGTTGCCCATAGGCAGAGTACAACTAGATCAACGCCACCCCAGCCCTCGACACTAGACTTGGCTGCCCTTGACTTGGGTGGCTAGGTCAAGATTCGGTTGCCTTTGACATGTGGTGGTTAGATCTGACTACCCTAAGTTGGGGCTTAGGGTTGCTAGATACCTTGGCCTTGAGCGGTTAAGACTAGCCAAAGGCAGCTAGCTAGCCATGCATAGAAAGAATAATTTTTTTAGCCATGCATAGAAAGAATTTTTTTATATAGTTTTGGATTGACTTGTTTTAATTTTTAATTTTATTATAAAACCAATTCTATGGCAATTTTTTTATTATAATAACAATTGCATTTTTTAGTAATTTGCTCTGATTCTCCCACCATTTGGTAATATTAAAAGTAATCTTCCTTTTTGAAAAAAACTCCAAATAAAATGTCATATTTAACTTTTTTACTAAATCAAAATAGGTTAAAAATTATTAACCATAATTGACCATTTAAAAGATTAGGAAAGTTAATTGACCCAATTTTCAATTGAAATGAAATAGAAAATTGTCTCTCTATTACCGTTTTACCAAATTACCAACAATTGACTAATAATTTTGCCTAAAACTATAAAAGTTTGACACATGTAGCTTTTTGTGTGAAAGCTCAGATTTTCCGCTTTTTTCACACTAGTAAGTGTTTGTATACGCTGGTCATTTAGTTACTTTTAAATGATACTATTAAAATATTATACTAGTAGTGAGATGAGGGTATTATGCCCGAGGATACAAACGATAGATGATATATGTAGACTTGAGTTGCTAAAGTTTACAAGTGAGTACATTTGTTTGTAGTTCAATCGTTAGATCGTAGGTAGATGAGAACTATTGGTTGCATTATGAGTTCATTT